>CAUYQG010139846.1:0-28387 GCA_963574415.1 Tarsius wallacei | reverse complement strand
CCGCAGCCTCGACCTGCTGGGCTCCGGTGATCCTTCCGCCTCAGCCTTCTGAGTAGCCGGAATTACAGGTGCGCGCTACCACGCCCGGCTGATTTTTAAAATTTATTGTAGAGATGAGGTCTCGCCAAGTTGCCCAGGCAGGTCTCGAACCCATGGGCTCAGTCAGTCCACTCACCTCAGCCTCCCAAAGGCACGGGATTACAGGCTGAGCCTCCGAGCCTGGCTCCAAGTTGTTGATGTGTGATTCTTTGTAATAGTTTCTAATGATTCATTTTTATTTCTGTGGTCTCAATTTTAGTGCCTCCTTTTTTGTTTCTGATTTTGTTTATTTGGGCCTTCCTTTTTTCTTAGTCTAACTAATGGTATGTCAATTTTGTTAATCTTTTCAAGAAACCAACTTTTTGTTTTGTTGATCTTTTATATTTTTTTGGTCTCAATTTCATTTATTTTTGTTTTGATCTTTGTTATTTCTTTCCTTCTACTAAGTTTGGGTTTGGTTTGTTTTTACTTTTCTAGTTTTTTATTTGTTCTTGAGTCAAGGTTTCACTCTGCGCCTAGGCTGGAATTCAGTGGCATTATCACTGTGGTTACAACTCATGGCAGCCTCAATCTCCTGGGATCAGGGAGTCCTTCCACCTCAGCAACCCAAGTGGCTGAAACTACAGGTTCACACCACCACACCCTGGGTAATTTTTTGATTTTTTTGTAGAGACGAGGTTTTGCTGTAGTGCTCAAGCTGGTCTCAAACTCATGGGCTCAAGCAATCCTCTCATCTCAGCCTCCCAAAGTGCTGGGATTGCAGGTGTGGGCCACTGTGCTTGGCTATTTTCTAGTTCTTTGAGGTGCACCATTAGGTTGTTTATTTGAACAGCTTTCCTACCTTTTTTGATGTAGGCATTTATTGCTATAGACTTCTCTCTTAGTACTACTTTCGCTGCATCCCACAGATATTGGTATGTTGTATTTCTTTTTTTTTTTTTTGAGTTGGAGTCGAGTTGGAGTCTCACTCTGTCACTCAGACTGGAGTGCAGTGGCTGCTCCCAGCCACCACAGCCTCAACTTGCTGGGCTCCGGTGATCCTTCTGCCTCAGCCTTCCAAGTAGCTGGAACTGCAGGTGCGCGCTACCACGCCCGGCTAATTTTTTTGATTTATTGTAGAGATGAGGTCTCGCCAAGTTGCCCAGGCAGGTCTCGAACCTGCGTGCTCAGGCAATTCACTCACCTCGGCCTCCCAAAGTGCGGGATTATAGGCTTAGCCACTGAGCCCGGCCGGTATGTTGTATTTCTATTTTCATTTGTTTCAAGAAATTTTAAAATTCATTTCTTAGTTTTTTCATGACTATTAGTTGTTCAGGGGCATGTTGTTTAATTTCCATGTGTTTGTGCATTTTCTGAGGCTTCTCCTGTTATTGATTTCTAGTTTTATTCCATCATGATCAGAAAAGATACTTGATTTAATGTCAACCTTTTTGAATTTATTCAGACTTGTTTTGTGGCCTAAAATATGGTCTCTTCTGGAGAATGTTCCATGTACTAGTGAAAAGAATGTATATTTTGCAGCTTTGGGTGAAATGTTATGTAAATGTCAATGAGACCTACTTGGGCTAGTGTATAATTTAACTCTGGTGTTTCTTTGTTGATTTTCTGTTTAGATGACCTGTCCATTACTGAGAATGGGGTGTTGAAGTCCTTCACTATTATTATATTGCCGTTTATCTCTTCCTTTAGATTGATTAATTTTAGCTTTATATACTTGGGTGCTCCAGTGTTGGATGCATAGATATTTATAATTATTATATCCTTTTGCTAAATTGACCCTTTATATAGAGGCCTTCTTGGTCGTTTTTGACATCTTTGATTTGTAGTTTTAAAAAATCAGATAAAATTATAGCTCTTCTTGCTCTTTTTTTTGTTTTCACTTGTGTAGAATATCTTTTACCATCCTTCACTTTCATATAGGTGTGTCTTTATAGGTGAGGTGGATTTTTTTTGTAGGCAACATGTAGCTGGGTCTTGTTTCTTTATCCATTCAGCCACTCTTTCTTTTTTGTTGTTGCAATTGGTGTCTCACTCTATCATCCAGGCTGGAGTGCACTGGCGCAATCATGGCCCATTGCAGCCTCAACCTCCTGGGCTTAGGTGATTCTTTTGCTTCAGCCTCTCAAGTAGCTGGGACTACAGGCATGTGCCACCATGCCTGGCTAATTTTTGTTTTTTTTGATCTTTTGTAGAGATTAGGTCTTGCTATATTGCCTAGGCTGGCCTCGAACTCCTGGGCTCAAGCAGTCCTCCTACCTTGGTCTCCGAAAGAGTTGAGATTATAGGCGTGAGCCATGGTGCCCTGCCTTACTCTGTCTTTTAGTTGGAAGATTGAGTCCATTTACGTCAGTATTTTTATTGGTAAGTAAGAACTTACTGCTGCCATTTTGTTGTTTGTTTTTTGGTTCATTTGTAACTCTTCTCTTCCTTGTTTACTGTCTTTCTTTGTATTTAAGTGATTTTCTCTGGCAGTATGTTTAGTCTGTTGCTTTTTAGTATTAGTATATCTATTATAGGTTTTTGCAGTATGGTTACCATGAGGCTTACAACAAAATATAGATATAACAAGTTATTTTAAAGAGACGATACCTAATCTTAGATCACAAAGAAAATAACAGAAACAAACAAACAAAAAAAACAAAAAGGAAAACAAAAAAACCCTCTTCTACACTTTAACTTTATCTTCCCCACATTTTGACTTTTTGTTGCATTTTATATATTCTTGTGTTGCCTATATTTTTGGAGGCGGGGGTAGCTATTATTGGTTTTTTTTTTACCAAAAAATATGTAGATTCTTAGACTTCTTATTAGGTGTCGCATTAGAGTTATAAGTGGGTTGCATACCACATTTACAGTATTAGAGTATTCTGGGATTGTCTATGTACTTAATTTATCAGAGGGCTTTATACTTTCAAATGTTTTCTTTCTTTATGTTAGTGTTTTTTTTCTTTCTTTCAGGTTGAGGAACTTCCTTTAGCATTTCTTGTACGATAGGTCTGGTAGCGGTGAATTCCCTTAGCTTTTATTTGTCTGGGAAAGACTTCGTTCTTCTTTATATTTGAAGGATAGCTTTGCTAGATATTTTATTCTTGAATTGCATTTTTTTTTTTCTTTCAGCTTTTGAAGTGTCATTCCAATCTCTCCTAGTCTGTATGGTTTCTGTTGAGGAATCTGTTGTCTGACAAACTGGAGTACCTTTATTTGTTTTTTGCTTCTTTTCTCTTGTTGCTTTTAATATCCTTTCTTTGTCCTTGGCTTAAATTTTTTTTTTATTTTAAATATGTGGGGTACAATTCAGGGTTATGTATACAAATGTTCATTATGTAGGTACCCTTGTTGATGAGGTGTGCCTCCCCCCCCACCCCCGGCAGATTCTCACTGCTGCCAATCTCGCCTCTCCTCACCCCCCTGGCAGTTTCCTGCTACTGCCAATCCTTTTCTTTTAGTATTATAAGATTATAATACTATAAAAGTATATAAATGTTCAAGGTCTACTTATGACTGAGAACATATGATACTCAGTTCTTTGTTTCTGTGCTAGATCACTCAGCTGGTTCACTCAATATTATAGACTCTTAGTCCATTAAAGTTGCTGTGAAGTTCATAGTTTTGTCCTTTATGGCTACATAATATTCCATTGTGTATATGTACCATATCCAGTCCTCTTTCAATGGACAACATGGTTGGTTCCTTGTTTTTGCTGTTGTGAACAATGCTGCAATAAACATGCGTATGCTGGTATCTTTTTCATAGGGTGATTTGAGTTCCTTCGGGTATATTCCCAGTAGGGGGATTGCGGGGTCATATGGAAGGTTGAACTTTAGATCTTTTAGGGATTGCCAAACTGTTTTCCACAGAGGTTGTATTAGTTTACACTCTCATCAACCGTGTAGAAGTGTTCCCTTTCTCCTCATCCTGTCCTAGACTTTTGAGTTTCACTGTTATATGCCTTGGGTGTTCTTATTTGAGTTGAATCAGTTTGGTGTTCTCTAATCTTTTTGTGTCTTTTTTTTTTTGAGTTGGAGTCTCATTCCATCACCCAGGCTGGAGTGCAGTGGCACACTCACGGCCACCCCAGCGTCAACCAGCTGGGCTCCGGTGATGCTTCCTCCTCAGCCTTCCAAGTAGCTGGAACTACAGGTGCGCGCTACCACACCCAGCTAATTCTTCGATTTATTGTAGAGATGAGGTCTCACCAAGTTACTCAGGCTGTTCTCGAACCTGCGGGCTCAAGCAGTCCCCTCACCTTGGCCTCCCAAAGGGCTGGGATTGCAGGTTTGAGCCACCGTGCCCAGCCTTCTTGTATCTTGATAGTTATATCTTTCTTAAGTTTTGGAACATTTTCTTTGAATAAACTTTCTATCCCTTGCTCTTGCTCAGTTCCTTCCTGAACTTCAATAATTCTTAGATTTGGTCTTTTGAGGTAATTTCCTATATCTTACATGCAGTCCTTGTTACTTTTCATTCTTTTTTCTCCTCTGTGTATTTTCAAATAGCCTGTTTTCTGGATCACTGATTCTTTGATCTGTTCTACTGTTGAGGGTGTCTAATAAGTTTTTCAGTTTAGCAAACGTATTTCTCAATTTCAAGTTATTTGTTTGATATATTTTTATTTCAATCTTTTTGTTAAAATTTTCTGATAAAATTTTAAATTGTTTTTCTGTGTTATCTTCAAGATCATTGAGTTTCCTTAAAACTGCTATTTTGAATTTTTGTTCTAAGAGTTCACATATAGGATCAGTTACTTGTTCCTTGCTTTGTCTGTTTGGGGAGGTCAAGGTTCCCTCTGTGCTGTTGTGTCTTATTGGATGTATGTCTGTGTTTCTGCAGTGAAGGATTGTTTATTTTAGTCTTCTCTGTGTGGCTTTTTTTTTTGAGACTGGGTCTTGATCTGTTGCACAGGCTGTAATGCAGTGGCATAGTCATAGCTCACTGTCACCTCAAACCCCTGGGCTCAAGCAATCCTCCTGCCTCAGCCTCTTTAGTAGCTATGACTACAGAAATGTGCTACCATGTTGGCTAATTAAAAAAGTTTTTTTATTAATAGAGATGATGTCTCCCTATATTGTACAGGCTGGTCTTGAACTATTGGTCTTTTCAAAGTGTTGGGGTTACAGGCAGGAGTCACTGTGCCTGTCCTGGATTTTATGGCATATATGTGTTTAGAGATTTTTTGTAATTTTTGAATTTCTTTTCTTTCTTTCTTTTTTTTGCTATGTCACTGCCTCATTTTTGACACTAGATGGTGCATAAGCCCACGTTTGTCTCAATTCTAGTAGTAAATGATAAGAGTACTGCCCATCCAGAATGGTGGAGGCCCAAAAGGGGGGTTTCCTGGCAGTGTGGGAAGGCTGGCTAAGAGTTTGTGCTCAGGGAACCTATGTAACGTACCTCTTACAATGTGTGCTACTGATTAGCCAATTTGATTTGATGTCTTCTTTGATGCAATTACAAAGCAGTTTCCAGGACTGGGGATGGTAGTCCCACTTCGTTCCCCTACTGAATTCTCTTGTCTTTAGGGATATTTCTCCTTTCAGATACTGTTGATGTTTCCTGTGGGTTGAGATAGGGACAGGTCTCAGGTTCGGGAACTCAAGATGGGGTGGGGAAGCTCAAGCTCAATCTCACTTTTTTTCAGTGTAGAAAGCATGAGTCATGGGAAAATTTTTCATGTACTTGGTAGAGGGCAGACTAGGGGAGGGACACTGAAGATATGGAATTCTGATTCTCTACAATCTGTTTGGAATTTTTTCCCCTTCTTTGTGGCCCTGGGAACTGTCTTGTTTTCATATTTTGGTTTTGGGATATTTCTGGTGATAATCCTGGTGCTATATATTTGTTTGTGGTTTTCTGTGGGGAAGAGTGAAGTCACCTTGCTTCTGTGCTGGCATATTGGAACTGGAAGTACATATGTCCTTAGTCTTTAGTTTTTTTCTAAGTTCCTCAGCTCCAGGTAATAGACGAACTACAGATCACTGTGGGAAACTTGAATTTTCACATTGCAACTTCATTTAGTCATATTCATTTTCTAAAACTCTCACATGTCTGGTAGTTTGACTACTGTGATATTCATTTTCACTTTTTGCTATCTTATTGCTATGCATTGAAAATATAGACTGTCTCTTGGTCTTATGAAGCTATCTGGTAACCTTATGAAAAAGATTAATTTTTTATGGTTAATAAGGTAGTCCAAGTAGCCATCCATGAAAGACAAGTAATAAATAATGGTGAATGTGTAAGGTTCTGTTTTATAGACATGATTTATATCATACCTAATTGTTGACTATCATTTTGTAAAAGTAACAGTAATAAACTACAAACTGGTTTCTCTGTTATATTTTTGTTGTCAACAAGATGCATGTAGCATGGTAGTATTGATCCAGATGTGAGAGAAGAAAAGAAGGCAGAATCTAGAGAGTAAAGAGATGTAGTTGAATCTAACTATGGTGTATAGAATGCCATCAATTCAAACCATGCACTTAAAAGCTGTGTTAAGAGGATGCCTAAAACATTTGAGGTATTTATGATATATATTAGATTGTAGGAAAGGTCATGGGCTTTGAAAGTTCTAATACCATAAGAAGGAACTTTGTATACTAGTCGAGTAGAACTCTCCTTGAAGAAGTACCTAGGTCCTGTGATCCTGTCTTGACTCAACTGATAATTCATATTCCTACACTATATCTTGGTAAGCCATAGTTATGACATAAACCCATCCATTTTTATATTAAGTTTAGGAATAAGTTTTATAGTCATTGTGATAATGTATGTATATATTTGTTATTAAAGGTGTTTGAAACCTTTAAGAGAAACATGTCACATAATTTGCCATGTTAGCTTTGTTATTTTAATTTGAAATGCTAATTTCAAACTAAACATAGACTATACATTAAGTAAGATTATTTTGGTTGTGAATGAAGTTCCAACAAAATAGTGGTTTAGATAAGATAGTTTATTTCTCTTTCACATAACATTTTGTAGGCAGTTCATTCACTACTGATATGAGTTATATTTTAAAGTCCTCAGAATCAAGATTTTTTTACACTTCACTATTACACTATACCTAGAAGGATTTTAATATGAAAGCTGTAAAATAATTTGATTAAGTTTCCAAACAGTGTTAGAATACTTAAGATAATTGCTTTTATTCTGTTTATTAGCTTGGCTTATTAAGGCTTTAAGAGTTGCTTATTTGAAATTGTTTTGGTTGTTAGGTTTGCAGGGCTACCCTGTCACACGTTTGAAAAGCTTGAGAGAATCGGAATTATTTGATTTGTAAATTTAGTTTTAAATATTTTAGGCAACTCAATTTAATTGCCTTTATAATTGAAGACAGTTATTTAGGGAATTTAATCTGTAATGAGTTGATTGAACATGGATACAAGAATATGTGGGAGTAATTGTTTTTATTTTTGTAGTAAAATTATAAATTATATACAAAATAAGATTTGTGAGGTGAACTTAAAAGCTTATAAAGGGCTTAATTAATTATTATTTAATTAATTATTCAATATAAGTAACTGTAGGTAACCAGTTTTGCATTGTAAAGTTTAACATAAGTTGACATTCCAGAAAGTAAACATATGAGGAGATACCATGCACATGCAGTTCTGACTGCCAGAGTTATCTTTTAAACTTTTAAGTGTGTATTTTATATTGTCAAGAAGGAACAGGCACTCTTTATAATATTTGCATATATCTTTTTATTAGACTTTGATAAGCTTAGCTCTTTGCTTTTAGGAGATTCAGATGAAAGATTCACTTTTTCAGGGGTAATTGTGTTGTCAAAAATATTAGCTATATATACAGAGAAAGTTGCTAAGACATGAATTATTTTATGTCAATGTAAGTCCAAGTAATTGCATATGTGTGTAAAGATAAAACCTAAACAACTAAACTCTTTTGGGGGAATGGCTTCCTTTGAAAAATACTGTCTTCATACTTAATGTATGACTACTTCTTTGAAGGCTAATATCTTTTATTTTTTATTTTTTTTTATTTTTAAGATGTGGGGTACAATTCCGGGTTAAGTTTGCGAATGTTCATTGTGCATGTACTCTTGCTGATGCAGTGTGCCCCCCTTCTCCTCTGGCAGATTCCCAATACCGCCAATCCTGTCCCTGCTCTCCCCTGGCAGTTTCCCACTATTGTCAATCCTTTTCTTATAGTATTACAATAATTGTTCAAGGTCCACTTATAAGTGAGAACATGTGGTACTTAGTTCTTTGTTTCTGTGATAGATCACTCAGTATTATAGACTCTAAGTCCATCCAAGTTGCTGTGAAGTTTATAATTTTGACATTCTTTATGGCTACATAATATTCCATCATGTATATGTACCACATTTTTTTTTTTATCCAGTGCTCTTTTGATGGGCGGCACGATTGGTTCAATGTTTTTGCTGTTGTGAACAATGCTGCAATAAACATGTGTATGCTGGTATCTTTTCCAGAGTGATTTGAGTTCCTCCAGGTATATTACCAGTAGGGGGATTGCGGGGTCATATGGAAGGTTGATTTTTAGATCTTTTAGGAATCACCAAACTGTTTTCCACAGAGGTTGTATTAGTTTACACTTCTACCAACTCCTACCAACTCCTACCTCCTAAAAGTGTTCCCTTTTCCCCACATCCTCTCCAGCATCTGTTGTTTTTTAAGTTATTGATGATGGCTGTCCTGACTGGAGTTAGGTGGTATCTCAGTGTGGTTTTATTTGCATTTCTTTGATGTCTAGTAAGACTGAGCATTTTTTCATGTATCTTTGGCTGCTCATATGTCTTCTTTTGAGAAGTAGCTATTCAAATCTTTTTGGGACTGTTTGTTTTTTTTTCTTTTTGGCATGTTTGAGTTCCATGTAGGTCCTAGATGTTAGGCCTTTGTCAGACATACAGTTGGCAAATATTTTTTCCCAGTCTGTGTACTGTCTCCCTGCTCTCTTGATGATTTCTTTGGCTTTGCAGAAACTTGTCAGTTTGATGAAGTCCCACTTGTCTGTCTTATCTCTTATGACATAGACTCTTGGGATTTTGATCAGGAATTGGTTGCCAGTTCCAATTTCCATAAGGGTGTCTCCTGCATTTTTAAGGTTCTTACAGTTTGAGGCTTTACGTTTAGGCCTTTGATCCATTTAGAGTTGATTTTTGTGTGTGGTGATAGGTAAGGGTCTTGTTTTAATCTTCTGCATGTGGTCAGCCAGTTTTCCCAGCATGCGGTCAGCCAGTTTTTCCTACTGAATAGGTTCTTGGCTCCCCGGTGTTTGGTGGTGTAGGCTTTGTTAAAGATGAGCTGGTTGAGAAGTTGAGGTTTTGCTTTTGGAATCTCTATCCTGTTCCATTGGGCTATATGCCTGTTCTTTTATCAATACCAGACTGTGTTGATTATTATTGTAGCTTTATAATAAAGTTTTAAGTCTGGAAGTGTAATACTTTCTGCCTTTTTTTTTTTGCTGAGGATTGTTTTGGCTATAGGTTTATGGTCGTTTATATTTCCATGTGAATTTTTGTATTGTTGTTTCCAGGTCTGAGAAGAATGCTGCTAATAATTTAAAGGGTATTGCATTAAATCTGTAAATTGTCTTGGGTAGGATGGACATCTTAACAATGTTGATTTTTCCAATCCATGAGCATGGGATATTTTTCCATTTGTTTGTGTCATCTCTGATTTCTTTGAGCAGTGTTTTGTAGTTTTTGTTTTAAAGGTCTTTCATGTCTCTGGTTAGGAAGATGTCAAGGTATTTCATTTTTTTGTGGCTATTGTGAATGGGATTTTTTTAAAATTTGGGTTTCTATTTGTTTATTGTTGGTGTATAGAAATGCAACTATCTTTTGCACATTTATTTTATTCTCTTAGACTTTGCCAAAGCCCTTTATCAGTGCAAGAAGGTTTTTGACAGATTCTCTTAAGTTTTTGAGGTATATAATCATGTCATCTGCAAAGAGGAATAACTTGACTTTCTCTTTTCCTATTTGGATACCCCTCACATAGTTCGACCGGCTCAGCCGCCATCTTCCCCGACTCCCCCACTACATAGTATTCTATCATATGCAGGTACCACAGCTTGTTTGTCCACTCACCTGTTGAAGCATACTTGAATGTAATAGCTAGGGTTCCCAGTTCTTGGCTATTATAAATAAAACTTCTATGAATATTTGTGTAAAGATTTCAGAAAAAATTTCCTTTTCTAGAATAAATACCCAGAAATGTGATTGCTGAATAATATGATATGTGTATTATATTTAACTTTATAATAATATTCTAATCAATACCACAATGATATACTACTTCATATATACTATTATGGCTATAATTTAAAAGATAGACAATAGCAATTTTTTTTTTTGAGTTGGAGCCTCACACTGTCACCCAGACTGGAGTGCAGTGGCCGTCCCTGGCCACTGCAGCCTCAACCTGCTAGGCTCTGGTGATTCTTCTGCCTCAGCCTTCCAAGTAGCTGGAACCACAGGCATGCGCTACCATGCCCAGCTAATTTTTGATTTATTGTAGAAATGAGGACTTGCCAAGTTGCCCAGGCGGGTCTCGAACCCGCGGGCTCAGGCAATTCACTCACTTCAGCCTCCCAAAGTGCGGGATTACAGGCTGGGCCACCGAGCCCGGCTGACAATAACAATTTTTGATGAGGATGAGAAAAAAATTGGAACAGTCATACACTGCTTGCAGTAATATTAAATGGTGCTGCTTTGGAAAGAGCCTGACAGTTTTCAAAATGTTAAACGTAGAGTTACATATGATTCATCAATTTCACTCCTAATATGTATCTGAGATAAGTGAAAACACTTATGTTTACACAAACATTTGCACATGAATGATCATAGCAACATTGTTCATAATGGTTAGAAAGTGGAATCAACTCAACTATCCATCAGTGAATGAATAAGTACAACTTGGCATATCCATAAAATGGAATATTATTTTGCAATAAGAAAGGAATGAAACACTAATAAGTGCATATGTGCTAGAATATGGAAGATCTTTGAAATCAGTGAAAGAAGTCAGTCACAAAAATCTACATATCATATTATTCCATTTATATGAAATGTCCAGAATGGGTAAATCTATAGAGACAGAAAAGAGATTAGTAGTAGTTGCTTAGATCTGGGAATAAGATGGAGAGAATGAAGACTGTTTGTTAATGGGTATGGAATTTTGTTTTAGAGGGTGATGAAAATATTCTAAAATTAGATTGTTGTGATGGGTATACAACTCTGTAAATATAGTAAAACCATTGAGTTGTAAACATTAAGTGGATGAATTTTGATGAACATGAATTGTATATCAATAAGGCTATTTAAAAAAGGTTGACACACTGTTTTCCAGAGAAGCTGTACAGTTTTGCTTTCCCACTGACAATGTATGAAATCCAGTTGCTCTGCATATTTTCCAGCACTGGGTATTATCAGTATTTTTTATTTTATTTAGTCTAACAGGTTAAATAGTGTAATAGTGTAGTGATATCACTTCATAGCTTTAATTTGCGTTTGATTAATAGCTCATGATATTGAACATCTTTTCATGTGCTAATACACCATCTGTATATTCCCTTTGTTGAAATGTCTGTTTTTCTAATTGGATTTTTTTTTTTACAGCTTTGTTTAGAGAATAACTTATATATTCGGGATATAAATTCTTTGACAGAGATGTAATTTGTAAATATTTTATTTCAATCTGTGGTCTGTCTGAAGAGAGTCTTTCATAGAGCAAGGTTTTTACTTTTGGTAAAGTCTAGTCAGTTTAATCAATTTTTTATTTTATGAATTATGTTTTGGTGTAAAAAAACTTTGCCTAAACCTAGGTCAAAAATTTTCTCTGATTTTTAATAATGTGTTTTATAATTTTGCATTTTACTTTTAAGTCTAAAATCTATGTGAGTTATTTTCTGCATGAGGGTTAGAGTGAGGCTTTTTTTTTTAATGTCTTGTATATATCCAAGTGTCCCAACAGCATTTGTTGAAAGACTTTTCTTCCTCCACTGAATTGCTTTTCATAGAATACCAGTTGGTCATACTTGTGTGGGTAATTCTGAATGCTTTATTCTATTTCATTGATTTTTGTGTCTATTCGTCTACCAATACCACATTTTCTTGATTTTTTGTAGCTATACAATGTCTTGAAATTAGGTAGTGCAATTCTTCCATCTTTACTGTTTTTTTACAGTTTTTAAAAAGTTATTCCATTGCCTTTGCCTTTCCACATAAATTTTACAATCAGCTTGTCTACATCAACAAAAAGTCCTGCTGAAGTTTTGATGAGAATTGCATTAAACCTGAAGATCAGTTCAGGGAGAATTGACAATTGGCTTTTATTTGAGTTATCTAACCTATGAACATGATAAATCTCTTCGTTTATTTAGGTTTATCTGATTTCTTTCATCATTTTTGTTAAGTTATACCTATACATTTCAATTTATGGAGCTATTTAGTGTTGCTTTAATTTTGATTTCCAATAGTTATTGCTATTATATAGATATAGGATTGATTTTTGTGTCTTAACTCCCTGTAACGTGAGTAAATCCATTAATTCATTCTAAAAGATTTATTTTGTTTGTTTGTTTAGAACCTGTGGAAGTTTCTATGAAGACAATCACATAATCTGCAAAGAGAGGCAGTTTAAATTCTCCCTTTCAATCAACTACTTTCTTTCCTTATTGTATTGGCTGAGACTGACTTCTCGTACTGTTTCAAATAAGAGTGGTGAGACCATGCATCCTTGTCATCTTCCTGATTTTAGGGGGAAAACATTTAGTCTTTACCATTATAAACAGTATAATATTAACTGGAGGGTTTTTGTGGATATTCTTTATCAGGATGAAAAATTCCGTTCTGTTCCCAGTTTCCTAAGTTTTTTTTTGTTTAAAGCATGAATGTTGAATTTTGTCAAATGCTTTTTCTGCTTTGATTGATATAATTATGTAGTTTTTCTTCTTTAGACTATTAATGTGAGGAGTGACATTAATTTATTTTCAAATATTGGATGAGCCTTGCATTCCTGGAATAAAATCCACTTGGTTATGCTGTGTGATGCTTTTTATATACTGCTGGATTTCATCTGTGTCTAAGTCAGTGCTGGCTACCATAACAAAATACTGTAGACTGGGTTAAACAATAGGAATTTATATCTCATGGTTGTGGATTCCAGATTGTTCAAGATCAAGATGCTCACAGATTTGATTCCTGGTGAAAGGGTTCCTCCCGGCTTGCAGAGGGTTGTCTTTTCACTGTGTCCTCACATGACCCACATGACCTTTCCTTGGTGCGTGGGAGGGGGGCGGAGTTGGTAGGGGGAGAGAGAGAGAGACACTTCTACCGTCTATTTTTATAAGGGTATTAATTTCATCATGAGGGCTCCACTCTCATGAACTCATCTAAACGTAATTACTTTCCAAAGGTCCCAACTCTACTCTAAATACCATCACATTGAGGGCTAGGGCTTCAATATTTGAATTGGTCAGGGGCACAATTCAGTCCATAGTCATTTGCTAATATTTTGTTGAGATTTTTACATCTATGTTCATACAGAATTTTTTTCCCCCTACTGTCTGTCTGCTTTTGGTATCAGGGTTGGTGGACTTATAAAATGAGTTGGGACATGTTCACCTCTCTTTTATGTTCTGGAAGACATCGTGTAGAATTGGTATAATTTCCTCTTTAAATATTTGGCAGAATTCACCATCAAAACCATTTCGACTTGGAGAGGTATTATGTGAGGTATTAAAACATAAATAATTTTTTTTTGACCAGGCTAAGCTGCTTTATTAGAGAGAAAGTCAGGATTACAAAGGACATAGGAGTTGGCATCGGGGTCCTTCTTCTTGTCAAAGGTAGGCACAGCATTGGCAAAACGCCGGTTGTACTGCCTCCTCCGCTTGGCCCAGCCTGTCATCTTCTCCTCTTGTTTGTTCACCTTAGCAGTCTGACCTCTCACTCTCCCAGCAAGGGCAAAGGAACCATGGATTTTACCTCCAAGCATGTGGCTGGCAACTTCCAGAGTGGCCAGGGCCTCCACTCCACACTGGCCCAGGGTGGCCTCATCCTCCAGGGGTGTGCCTGCAAGGAGTACAGCTTGATCTTCTGGGGTGATGCCCTCCAGCGCGGCTAGCTGAGCCTGATCTGGGCGACCGTCTCCCTGCAGATCACCTCGAGTGTGTGTAGCTCCTGGGCACGGACAAAGATCTGCACGGTGGCGACTGAACCGCGGCCCCGACTGCCGCTACTGCGAAGATGGAGTCGAGAAGAGCAAACAAAATTTTTTGAAAAGGTTATAGAATTATTCAGACCATTTTTTATGTTGGGTGAGTTTTGGCCTTGTGCATTTTCGAGTAATTCGTCCAATTTGTTGAATGTATGCATAGAGTTATTTGAAGTATCCCCTTGTTATCATTTTGATGTCTGCGGGAGCTGCAGCGATGTCCCTTTTTCATTCCTGATATTAGTAATTTGTATCTTTTCTTGAAATTTGTCATTCTGGCTAGAGCTTTATCAATTTTATTGAGATTTTCAAATGACTAGCTTTTAGTTTATTTATTTTCTCTATGTCTTTTCTATTTTTAATTCCATGGATTTTTATCATTATCTTCATTGTTTCTTTCCTTATGTTTATTCTGGCTGTATTTGTTTCTTGATGTGAAAGCTTATATTATTCGCTTGAGGAATTTCTTCTTTTCTAATATATGCAGCTAGTGCTATCAATTTCCCTTTCCAAAGAAGTGGTCATTTTTTTAATGTTGTGTTTTCATTTTTATTCAGCTCAATATATGTTTTATTTCTTTTGAGACTTCCTCTCTCACCCATGGATTATTTAGAAGTATGTTGCTTCATTACTAATAATTTGGATGATTTCTTTTCTTTCTGTTATTGATTTATAGTTTGATTTCATTATGACCAGAGAACTTACTTTGTATGACTTCATTTTAAGGTTGGATTATGTGACCCATGATACAGTTTATCTTGTCAATTTTTCATTTATTCTAGAAAAGAAAGTGTGTTCTGCTATTTGAGAGGGGGTGGAGTAGTCCATAAATGTTAGTTAGATTCTTTTGCATTGCATTGTTGTTCACTTGTCTACATTCTTGGTGATTTTTTACTAGTTCTGTAACTTACTGAAAGAGGTGTTGAAGTTTTCAAATATAATTGTGTATTTGTTCATTTTTCCTTTCAGTTCTATCAGTTTTCACTTCCTGTTTTTGAAACTCTGTTGTTTGGTGTACCCTCATTTAGGATTGGTATGTCTTGGTGAATTGACTCCTTATCATTATACATCATCACTTTGTCCCTGGTCGTTTTTTGGTTGTTGCTCTGAAGTATATTTTGATGTCAGTATTTTTTGTTTGTTTGTTTTTTAGGCAGGGTCTCACTCTGTCACCTAGGCTGGAGTGCAGTGGACCTCCTGGACTCAAGTGATCCTCCAGTTTTAGCCTCCAAAGTCCTGAGTAGCTGGGACTATAGGCACATGCTACCATGCCCAATTAAATTTATTTTTATTTTTATTTTTTGCAGAAACAAGTTCTCACCATACTGCCCAGGCTGGTCTCAAACTCCAGGGCTCAAGCAATCCTCTTGTCTCCCAAAATGCTAAGATTACAGGCGTGAGCCACCATGCCAGGTCCAGTTTTCTTTTGATTAGTGTTTGCATCAATGGTACATTTTTTTCATTCTTTACTTTTAACATCTTATATCTTTATATTTGTAATGTTTCTTGTAGATAGCACAGAGTTGAGTAATTTTAAAAATCCATCTGACAATTTTTCTGTGTTTATTTGCATTTAATATAATTATTAATATGCTTGAATTTAGATCTACCATTTTATCATTTGCTTTCTGTTTGTTCCCTATGTTTTTAATTCATCTGTTACCCCTTTTGGATTTCTTTTACGTGTTTCAATAGCATTTTATAGCATTTAATTTTAATTTTGTTATTTATAACATCTGTATCTGTATTGCTCTAGGGATTACAATATACACACTTAACTTTTAAGCATGTACTTAAAATCAGTATTTTACTACTTTAAGTGCTATGTAGGAAGCTGATCACCATATAGGCCCTTTACCCTGCTCCTTTTAAGTTGTAGCTGTCTTACATGTTATAATGTTATAATTTTTGCTTTTAACCACCAAACATATTTTATTTATTTATGTATTTAAATTTTAAAGATGTGGGGTACAATTCAGGATTAGGTATACAAGGTCATCATACAGATAAATTTTGGACCTCCCTTTGATTCCCATTTTGTCTGGTTTGAGATGAGATACTCTTATTGATGTTGTGTCCCCCACCTCTCACCCCGGCAGTATCTCACTACTGCCATTCCTTTCTTATTGTATTATGTTAAGTGTTCAGGGTACACTTATGAGTGAGAACATGTGTTACTCTGTTCTTTGTTTCTGTGATAGATCACTGAGTATGATAGACTCTAATTCCATCCAAGTAGCTGCAAAGTCCATATGTTTGTCCTTCTTTATGGCTGCATAATATTTCATTGTATATACGTACCACATTTTTTTAAATCCAGTCCAGTTTTGATGGGCAGCATCGTTGGTTCTATGTTTTTGCTATTATGAATAGTGCTGCAATAAACATGCGCGTGCAGGTATCTTTTTTTTTTTTTTTGAGTTGGAGTCTCACTCTGTCACCCAGACTGGAGTGCAGTGGCCGCTCCCGGCCACCGCCTCGACCTGCTGGGCTCCGGTGATCCTTTCATCTCAGCCTTCCAAGTAGCTGGAACTACAGCGTGCTACCACGCCTGGCTAATTTTTTGATTTATTGTAGAGATGAGGTCTCGCCAAGTTGCCAGGTGGGTCACGAACTTCTTCCCTTTCTTAGCAGTGCCTAGCAACTGCCAATTCCTCCGTTGTGTTAACGTGACTAGTGTTGAGGGCCCTCTTATAAGTGAAAACATGTGGTATTCAGTTCTTTGTTTCTGTGATAGATCACTGCGTATGATGGTCTCCAACCCCATCCAGTTTGCTACGAAATTCATGATTTTGTTCTTCTTTATGGCTGCGTAATACTCTATTATGTATATGTACATTTTCTCTATCCAGTCCACTTTTGATGGGCAGTAGGGTTGGTTTTTAGCAATTCATTGTGAACTACGAGTGTGACATAGAGAACATTAAGACTGGTACCAGGAAAAATGGATTCTTGTCTGAGTTCTGCTGGTAACTGGTTGTGTGACCGAGAATCAATGCTTTAGACCATCTGGATCTCTTTCCTTGCCTATGAAATGGATCCATTTGAGCTCTGAAATATTATGATTCAAAGGATTCTATTTTGTACCCTTCTGTAGAACTATACATGTAGACTCTTGTAGATGGAAATAAAAGCGTGAGGGACCTCTTGTCATGCTCTTGGGATTGTGCTGTTGAGTTGGCAATGGGGTTGTTCCCACCTGCCCCCTTGGTCTCTTTTGTGGTTTTCATTGGAGCCAAGGGCAGGCATTTCCCCTTTCTGCCTGAGGTATGCTGAACATGAACATGTTAACTCTGGTCTTTCTGGCGTTATACTTGAACCAGTTAAATGAATGATAAAGTGCAGTTGCCACAGAATTGAGACCCTATAATGGCCCCAAAGGGTTACACATGGCTGCTCCTTGGCCCGGTAAAAGGCAGTTATAAAAATCCATCAGGCATTTGGAAGCTGTCAAAAGTCATTTCTCAATGAGTCATTTGTCACTGTTAACAAGAATGAGTTAGGGATAAGTGAAAAATGTTTGTTATTTTTTGCAGCAACTGAATTTCGACAGATGAACAAGAAGTTATCATTCAGCACTTGTGAACAGCAGTTGGGTTATTTCAAAGCCAACAATCTTTGCTTCCTTTAGGAGTGCTTATGAATGCCTATCATTCAAATATTTTTCTAGTTACCTGTTCTCCAAAGCATATGTGGAAAACCACCCTCTGCTATTCACGAAGAGCTGAAAAATAGAGGGTTTAAGGGTAGAACCCAGAAAAGAAGTTTTGCCTAGACTCTGTCCCTTTCGCAAGTACTTTAACCTTTCTGGGGATCTCCTTCTTATCTGTGAAATAAAGCTGTTTTTACATAATCCCTCAAGATCACTTCTGCTCTAAATATCTGTAATCTAATGGCCTTAAGAAAATGGTAAAATCTCAGTATCTTCCTGTTGATCTTGAAATCAGGGGAAAGGGCATTTGTTTGTATTATGCTCTAATCAAGAAATAATATCTCTAAACTATGTAAGTATGATATACTTGTTCTAGGCTTTGTGATATATGGATAATAAACTCCTGATTTCTGCTTGTTAAATACGCATGTTAAATTATTCTTAATTAGCAATTTAATTTAAAAGTTTTTATTAGATAATTGCTCACAGTTTCAAATTCTTATCTATAGAAAGGTTATTGACCTGTTTTCTATTGGAAATAAACCTGATACATTAGCTTTCTGTAACTGTGAGTTTCAGAGTCTACAGACATGTAAATACTTTAAAGAAGGTACAACTTCCCTCCTCCTACAAAACACCAATCTCACCACACAAATAAAGATATCCTCTCAAGCTTAATACTCTAGAAATCTTCTTTTACTTCCTTTAAAAGGTATTGGATTGAAGATTCTGAGGACACCACTGGCTGAGTGCCATAAGGCTATAACAGTTATTTGTTCCCTGGTGAATGAATGAGAGATGATTCCATTATATTTAAATAGATAGTTTATTTGCCAGGTTTTACATGTTTGGACAATTATGACAGGGTTTTCAGCATTTACTTAGTGCATCCAACAGTTGAAATTATGATAGACAGCCTTGTCATATCTATAGTTGTACATAAGCCAATATCCCCTTGGGGATGGGGAAATGGCCAATTACTACCATGTTGGACGAACAAATGTTTTGTGCTTTCTCTGAGGTGACTGGTTACTAGGAAATATTGAGACTGCTGTGTCAACTGCAAGATAAACTGTGGTGAGAGCATTATCAGGTTAATAAACAAGGGCCTTAGACACAGGTCCTGAGATGAAAGGTTAAGAGGCAAGGCTTACATAGCAACTTTACTGAGTTATAACACACAGGTCTGTTCAAGGAAACCTTTCTTGTGTGGTACTTAAGATCACAGTTCATGCTGAGTAAGCGCTGGGCACTGAAGGTCAATCCCTTTTATTGATTAGAATTTCTTTTCATTTTGAATAAGCAGATCATGTATGTGGACAGGATAGACCCTATCTTCATTGGTAAATGAAATTGTGATTTTCTTAACTACGTCATTTGTTCTTCTTCCAGAGCCCCAAATCTTCTTCTGTCAATAGTTTTGGATGCTTTCTTAGTTTCTGTATGGAAAAGGTCACAAACTTTTAAGATTTAGGGATGCTTATCAAACATCTAACTGAAATCTGTCTTACTGTAGTAGAAATCCATATGTTCTCTCTTAAGAGCTTAAGGATCTACAACACTTTGACATTATTTTTTTCTTTTCGGTGGAGGAGGTTTCTTCCTCTTCTGCCCTCCCATTTTGCAAAAGGACTATAACTCTTGAAATAATATTTGTGTCACGAAATGTTCAAGCAGATGCCTCTCATTCAGGTATTTTTTCCTTCATCTTTGAAAACTGGGAGTTGACTGCTCTGGCTTCTGGATTGGAGCTGGCAATCGCTACATTTCTTATTGATTGTCTACCATGGTATCAAGAATACACACAGTATTACTTAAACCAACATTCAACCTCTGTAACTGCAAACACGAGGACAATTTACATATCTGCTAATTGCTGTTTTCTTTTGCTATGACACTTATCTGCGTGTATCCAATTTAGAAGCCAGAGATAACAACCACCCCAGTTTGG
The DNA here is from genome assembly GCA_963574415.1 of Tarsius wallacei. Classification (NCBI taxonomy): domain Eukaryota; kingdom Metazoa; phylum Chordata; class Mammalia; order Primates; family Tarsiidae; genus Tarsius; species Tarsius wallacei. The sequence goes on along the minus strand of CAUYQG010139846.1, from coordinate 8,544 downwards.
CTCGAGGGATATCTGGTTGATTTTTTTTTAAAGACCTAATTTGATTACAAAAAGTCTGCTACATTTCTGGATTTCAGGAATTTGACCTTTGCAAAAAGCTAGGTATACAGAACAGTTTTGGATGTTAATCTAGCTATCACTTAGAGTTTAGTTGATGGCCAACAATGTTTTGAACACTTGCTCTTTCTGTGTGGTGTGAAGGAGGCAGGTGGGAATCCCAGATTGACAGATCAGGAGTTAGACACAGGTGAACTCTTTTCTTTTCTCTGCCTTCTTTGTGGTTAGGTTGAAGCCATGCAGATAGTTTTCTTTTGGCCAGTGAATGTGAGCAGAAGCACCATGTATGTCACTTTTGTGCTAGGACATCTAGAAGTAGGTGTGTCTTCTCTGTTTCCTTTTCCCAAGTGTTCTAAATGCCGTAGGTATAAAATAGAAGAGGGTGATATGGAACAGAAATAGACTTTTGCTGAGCAAAGCCATTAAGATTTCGGGTTTGCTGTTGCTGCAGCCAGCATGAGTTACCCTAACTAACATGGATGGCGATATTCCTAAAGTTATAAAGTTGTTGCAGAAGCTGGGTCATTACCTGAAACAGAGAATCACGAAAATCTGACTTTGAATCAGAATCGACTGGGGACCATATAAGTTTTACTAAGTAAAAAGTTGGGTCTAGGGCATGTGAATCAATACTTTTTTTTTTATCAAGTTCCCCAAATAATTCTAGATCATTGCCTTCAAATCTAAATTACAAAATGGGTGGTACACATATACGCTCGGGCAGCATACTGACATTTAGTGGTTGATGTCCACTTCATTATTAACTGTGCAGTCGTTGGACTTTTGAGCTGAACTACTATAGCTTTTATAAAATGGAACACCACTTTTGTTTGAAAGAAAAAACAAAGGAAAGATAGCCAACCAAACAAATATACAAAAAACTCCTTAACATCAAAGGTCTCTATTTTCTGGGATGGTGAGACAGAAGATGGAAAGGGGTTGGAGAGTCAGAGATATGAGACCTAAAAGCGGGGTTTTAGCTTTTATGACCTTCAAGGGCCAAATCTGGCCTATCATTTGTTTACATATTGCCTATGGCAGGTTTCATGACAATGGCAAAGTTGAGTTGTTCTAAAAGTGACCTTGTGGCTCACAAGGTCTAATGTATTTAGTATCTGATTCTTACAGAAAATGTTTCCTAGCTTCTGATCTATACATGGGCTCTGTGCTTATGAAAGGCACAAGCTCTTTTTTTTTTTTTTTTGAGTCAGGATTTCACTCTATCGCTTGGACTACAGGCATGTGCCACCACAACCAACTAGTTTTTTGATTTTTGTAGAGATGAGGGCTTGCAGTGTTGCCCCGACTGGCCTTGAACTCCTGGGCTCAAGTGGCCCTCCTGCCTTGGCTTCCCAAAGTCCTTGGGTTATAGGTGTGAACCACCGCACATGCCCGGTCAGGCACGCACACTTGATTTGACCCTGCTCATGATTTGGAAGACTGAAATTCTTAGTGCTTTTGACAAGTGTAAGAAGGACCTCTCATGGGAGATGATTTAACTTCTGAATCAGCTGCATATGATGGTATCTTCTTGCTCCATGGAACATTTTAAAGTCGCATATATTCCCTTGGTGTCTCGTAACCTGTCAAACTACCAGAAGCACAACCACAGTAAGATGATTGTTTTAATGGAATCGAGAAAATGTTGGATGACATTTATGAAGAAAAATATTACAGTTTCCAAATATATCTGGATTGGTGCAGCTCTCTTTTACTAGCAATGAAAATATGAAATAGGTTAAAATTTAATGGTAATTGAGTCATATTCAGGTACACATTTTCTTTAAAGTCTATCTTTAATTCATACTCAATTTATATAAAGTGGTTGGCACATTCCAAAAATTCAAAAATAATCTATATTTAAATATATATGTACATTTACATATGTATATTTAAACACTCATTTAAATATACATTTTAAAACTGCCAGGACCAGGAAATACAAATTTGAAGTGCAATTCTGGGGAATGGCTATTTAAACCAGCTCCAAATGCAGATCTAAGCTGAAGATCTTTTTAGCTTCATGCATCATCATTGCATACAGCCCTCCTCTTCTTTCCTCTTCCATCACCCCAATAAAATACTCTTTAAAGGACATCAATCAGCGGCCAGGTGCAGTGGCTCAGACCTGTAATTCTAGCACTTTGGGGGTTGAGACGAGAGGATCTCCTGAGGTCAGGTGTTAGAGACCAGCCCTAGGCAACATTCCATCTCTACAAAAGTCTAAGCAGTTAGCTAGGCACAGTGGCGTGCACCTGTAATCCCAGCTACTCAGGAAGCTGAGATGGGAGGATCACTGGATCCCAGGAGTTCAACGCTGCAATGCACCAGGATTACACTATGCACTCCAGCCTGGATGACTGAGGCAGACCTTGTCTTAAAAAAAAAAAAATGGACCACCAATCAGAAACCTAGTAAATCATCACAGAGAAACTGAATACTCTTTTTAGTGAAGAAGAGGAGGATTTTGTCTCATGGATTAAGCCTTCTCTGTTATTTCTCAATGAAGAAAAAAGAAATAACCCTTATGTTTGAATCACAAAAAAACCTCACCTAGTTATCCTGAGAACCTCAGATGAAATGGTGATCAGTTCTACTGTGAAGCAAATGCCTAGGTCAGAATAGAATATCATAACTTAAGAACTGCTGGAGCTTCGAGGAGTGTGGTTTTTTTACACTTTGAAGGAAAAAGTTGTGTTGAATCTCTGCTTCCTCACTAGTTTGATTTATGTAACTTCTTGGAGCTAGAGAAGAAAGAAGAAGCCAAAGCAAAACATACAATTTTATTATAATCTCTAATGGAAATAATTGGCAACATGTGTGTCCAATTTTGGTTCTTTACTCTTCTATCCACTTGTCACTGGTTAATTGACAGTGGCGGCTCCAATTAAACAGCCCCTGGTAGCATGTCATGGCTAATTGTGAACAGGTTAGAAGACTTTGTCTTTGAAACTTTATAAATGTCTCTTAACTGTCCAGGGCATGGCTGTTTTGGATTGAAAGTCATAACCTGGCATTGGGTGATTTAAACTCAAAGATGTCCTTTAATATTATGGTTCAAATAAATGAATTTACACTTCATGTCATATGTTTAGCAGGTGACTGAGACCATGTGCTTTTTACTCTTCTTAATAGAGAGTCATAACATATACGGGATTTAAATAAAGCTGTAATCAGCTTTGCAGCTAGGGGCAAAAAGTAATGTGGTTTATACAGCAGGCTGGAATAAGAAGTATGTTCATTTGGGCCATTGCAGTGACTTCATTTTACTTTATTTTAAAGATATGGGGTACAATTCAGGATTAGGTATACAAGAAGATATGATGCAGGTAAATCTTGGGCCTCCCTTTGGCCCCCCACTTTGCCTGATTTGAGATCAGGTACCCTTACTGATGTTGTGTCCCTCCACCCACCACAGTATCCTGCTACTGCCAATCCCTTTCTTTTAGTATTATGGAAATGTTCAAGGTCTGCTTATGAGTGAGAACACGTGGTACTTTTTGTCTCTGTAATAGATCACTGAGTATTATAGACTCTAAATCTATCCAAGTTGCTACGAACTCCATATGTTTGTCCTTCTTATGTTTTTTAAATTATTTTATTTTATTTAAAAGATGCAGTGACTTCTAACTTAATTCAGGTAATTTCTTCTAAAAAGAATTCACACCTCTCCTCTCTCCATCTATAACTCCCTAACATCATACCCGCACATTCGTTAATTTACGCAGTTACTATTACAGATGACTGGGTGAAATAATATGTCTCTCAAAATGCTTTGACTGATGAGGGTTTCTGAAAATGATTATGAAATTCTAATATGGTTGAGGGCACATGTTATCTGCTGTAACAGTCGCTGTGGTACTCCCAAGACAGATTTCTAGGCATTGTGCAAGCTAGCAGCCTCACTAAAAGTTGAAATGGTACAGCTGGGGTTTTAGCAACACAATTCTCATTAATAGAAATGGGAATTGTGTGGGTGAGAGCCATGGCCCTCTTCGTGAGTGTGTGTGCACCAAGCAGCATTTTTCAGACAATTTTCCATTTTCTTTTTCTTCATCTCAGAACCAAATGAAAAATGTATGAAAGTTATTGCTCCACTTTAAAATCATTTATTGGTAAAGGTGTACCTGGATCATTGGAAAAATCAGCAAAGCCCATTCCAGGATCCATCTCTGAACTTCTTTTTCATCTTTATCAGCATTTTTCCTTTTGACTCACTATGAGAACAGCACAGGGAGGTGAGGCACCTGGTCTGATTTTAAACCATTCGGCCAGATTCGATACATTGCTTCCATTTTTTACTTCAACTTGCCACTCTGTCTCCCTTGCTTTTCTCAGACAGAAACTTCCATACACAGAGGCCAGCATATATGTGACATATTTCCTCCAAGGGTCAGGAGCATTAGAATGAAGACTCATAGGATTGTTTTCTGCCTTTATTCCTATCCTTTCATTTTTTCAGATCTGCAGATAAGAGGAAATGTAGATTAGTCTATTAATTGTACTACAAGTTCTGTTGAAAATATCATTGACTTACACAAGATGCCAATTTGTTTCTTGCTCATGGAAAAGTATAGACATAGAGGTGGAAACGATGGCCTTTCAGTCACCCTGCACAGGTCGCTTCCACCTTCCATCTTGTCAAGGTTGGTGAACTGGGTACATGCTCGTCATCCTCATGGATGGGGCACTGGTCTTTGCATCCTTGTTGCATGGAGCAGGACAGAAGAAGGACAACCTATAAGGACACATCTCAGACGTTACACACCTCAAGTCTGCCTACATCATGTATCAGTCCATTTTGCATTGCTATAAAGGAATACTTGAGGCTGGGTAATTTACAGAGAAAAGAGGTTTATCTGGCTCACGGTTCTACATGGTGTTGGTTTCTTCTGGATTTCTGATGAGGCCTCAGGAAGCCTCCACTCATGGCAGAAGGGGAGTTGGTGTGTTATATGGTGAGAGAGGAAGCAAGTGAGAGGATAGAAGTGCCAGGCTCTTTTACAACTAGCTTTCGCGTGAGCTAATAGAGGGAGAACTTGCTCATGACCACGAGAGCAGCACCAAGTCATTCAGGAAGGATCCACGTTCATGACCCAAACACCTCCCACAAAGGCCCACCTCTAACACTGGGGATCACATTTCAGCATGAGATTTAGAAGGGCCAACCATCCAAACTGTATCACATCGTGTTGATCAGAGCTTAATCATATGGCCATCCCTGGTCACAGGCAAATCTGGGAGATTTCTTCAGTTTGGGCAGCCACATACCAAGCTAAAATTTGGAGGTTCTAAGAAGTGAAAAATAAATTTAGAGACAACCAACAATCTCTACCCTGGCCCATCCAAGTGGAAACCTACATGCTTATGCATATCCTTTCCCACGTTAGAATACGCTCACCCACTCCCCTGGGGAGGCAATTCAGATCACATTCAGCTCAAGGTTCAAGATCTCTGGGAGATGCTCAGTCCCTTTTATATGTTGGAATAAAGCAGTTTTCAGATTTTGTTGGACCAGAATTGAAAAGAAGCCTGGTCCTGGAGAAGAAATAAGTTTTGTACTTAAGTGTAGCAGCTCTTTGTTCTATTCCCTGGAAGGAGTCATCTTCCTCCATTGTCCTCTCTGATCACATCTGAAGCAGACCTTGGACAGTTGCCCGCTTTCTCAGCCTCCTTCCCGCAGGTAGAGGATTTGGGTTCCAGGACTTGCTTCAGAGTATGAATGATCACAAGTTTTGTCAGGCCAGACTTGTGGTTTCTTTGGCAATACAATTCCCTCCCCACATTAGTAAGTCCCTAGTCTATTGTTTCTGTTGAAAACCCCTTTGAATAAGCAAAGCCTTAAGGACTCATTCCCACATGGTTTTTCAAATGAAAGATTCTTTCACTTATTGACTCTGGACTTAGCTTACTTTTCTGCCTACCTGTATTGGTCCGCTGGTATTACCACAACAAAGTACCACAGACTAGGGGGCTTTAACAACATAAACTAATTTCCTCACAGTTCTGGAGGCTAAAAGTCCAGGATCAAGGTATCAGCAGTGTTTGCTTCCTCTGAGGCCTCTCTTCTTGGCTTGCACTTCTTCTTGTGTCTTCACATAGTTTTCCCTCTGTGTGTGTCTGTGTCCTAACCTCTTCTTTTTTTACAATGGCACCAGTCGTATTGTATTAAGACTCACCCTGATGGCTTTGTTTAACTTGATTACCTCTTTCAAGATCCTATCTCCAAATTCAGTCACATTCTGAGATACAGAAGTTAGGACATCAACATGAATTTTGGCAGATACATGATTTAGTCCATAGCACTATCCCTTCTGGTTATCCAGAAAATAGTTTTGTACAGGAAGATGATTTTTACTGGTTGGCTTCCATTGTCTGGCAGAAAACTCTTCTATGATGATGACTGAGAACAGAATTTATCTCCTGCAAGGTCTAAAATTCCTCTTAAAAAAGGTCCAGTACGAGTCTAGATGAAATTGGTTATTTTTTAAATCTTAAAAGACTCCAAATTTAATAGGATTGTCCAGTAACTTAGGGTGAACCCTAGCTGAACCATATTCACTCCCATTTCTATAACTAATGTCTTCCATAGTTCTTTACTAAAAGAGGCAAGAGTCAACCTTTTTCAATTTTTCCACCATGTGGCTTAGAGCTACAGGTTGGGTTGGCAGGGCATCACAGAGACAGTTTCATCAAATGTTATGTTGCATCATAACATGGACTTTAGCTTGCTGGCCTGCGGCGGCTGTCTGCTCACTGCTTGATCACATGCTTTTAAGCCAGTGCTACACATTCAATCTGTTTGACTATGACTAGCAGAGAGTCAAACTAACAGTGGCTTCTACAAGGTTAAAGTTTTATTTCTCTAATGATAGTGCCATACTACATATATTTGGGACCCAGCAGACTGTCCACTTCATCATCACTTGCGAGTGTGGTTTCTACTGTTGTGGTTCCAACTATGATGGCTCCAGTCATCACCTGCACATTCTAAGCAGCAGGATGGATAATAGGGAGAAGGAACAGACCCTCTTTCTTTAAAGACACATCTCAGAAGTTGTGCATACAAGTTCTGCTTCCATCCCATTGACCAGAACTTTGTCACATGGCCCCTCTTAATTGGGAAACATGACCATATTTGGGGCTGCTAAATTTTAGAGATTCTTATCATTAAGGAAGAAGGGAGATTGGATATTGGAAGACTAGTAGAGTCCTTCCTATAAGGAGAAACATTTGCTTCTTTAATCATTTCTTCTAATACGCTTGCATACTTCCCTCAACTACAGAGCAGAAGTCATTGATAGTCACAGTGAAGCTGTTAAGGAATAGTAAGAGTCTGGAATAAATCTGAACTCTTTAAAAATCAAATTGCATTCAGTGGCATAGTAAGATATATTGTGTGGTATTTCAATTCTAGCAAAATTAATACCTAATGTATGGTAATAGCTAACAAAAATAAATAATAGTCATTACGTATTTGCAATATACAAGGTACTATGCTAAGCACTTTATGTACACTTTTCCATTTAGTCTTCTGAAAATGGGTCTTGCTAGCACTATTTTATATTTATTTATTTATTTATTTATTGAGTTGGAGTCTCACTCTGTCACCCAGACTGGAGTGCACCCAGACTCCCGGCCACTGCAGCCTCGACCTGCTGGGCTCTGGCGATCCTTCTGCCTCTGCCTTCCAAGTAGCTGGAACTACAGGTGCGCGCTACCATGCCTGGCTAATTTTGGATTTTTTGTAGAGATGAGGTCTCGCCAAGTTGCCCAGGAGGATCTTGAACCCGCGGACCCAGCTCCCAAAGCTCTGGGATTACAGACTGAGCCACCAAACCTGGCTGTATTTATAATACATGAAGAAATTAAAGATCAGAGGAATATTGTAGTTTGCTGAAGTTCATGCAGCTCTGAAGTGGAGGGGTTGGAATTTGCGACTTGCCTGACTGGCTCTAAAGCTTGGACCTTCTGAGTGTTTTAAGAGCTGTTGTTCTCAACTGGGGGCAATTTTGCTCTCCAGGGGACATTTAACAATGTCTGGAGATATTTTTAATTATTATAACTGAGGGAATGCTGCTAGAATCAAATGACTAGAGGCCAGGGATACCACTAAATGCCCATGATGAAAAGGATCACCTCCTCAAATAAAGAATCATCAGGCCCAAAGTGTTATTGGTGTCAAGGTTGAGAAACACTGAAATTAGTCCTTACTAACAATATTTGGTGCATGCGTTGGTCCTCACTAAATGATAGCAGATGACTTGTGTCTGTTTAGATGACTAACTCTGGAAATAGAGACTTCTGTTCCTGTTAAAGCAATGAATTTTTCTTAGTCAATAAAGATCAGTTCTTCATTTCAGAATGGAACACAAGATTTACCTTGTGTGAAAAAAGAGGTTTTTTTTTTGAAGGTGTGGGAGCAGACTAATTTCCAGAGAGAAGTATAATACATTTGATCCAGTCCAGTTTTGATGGGCAGCACGG
>CAUYQG010139843.1:0-22360 GCA_963574415.1 Tarsius wallacei | reverse complement strand
TTTTGAGTCGGAGTCTCACTCTGTCGCCCAGACTGGAGTGCAGTGGCCGCTCCCGGCCACCGCAGCCTCGACCTGCTGGGCTCCGGCGATCCTTCCACCTCAGCCTTCCAAGTAGCTGGAACTACAGGCACGTGCTACCACGCCCGGCTAATTTTTTGATTTCTTGTAGAGATGAGGTCTCGCTTGCCCAGGCGGGTCTCGAACCCGCGGGCTCAGGCAATCCACTCACCTCAGCCTCCCAAAGGCGCGGGATTACAGGCTGAGCCACCAAGCCCGGCTTTCATGTTGTTTTATCTACCAAGTTAAATCAGCCCTTGGCCTGGCTGTTGCTGTACCTAACAACTCTTTGCTGCGCTTAGTACAGTGAATGTATGAACTTCCTACCTATGCAGCTGCTTCTCCCTCTAGACCACAGGCTGCTACCAGGTCTTGCTACCAAAGCAACAATCAGGCCTTAATCATTGCCATATCCCATGTTGTAGCATAAAATCTGGCCCACGGGAGGCACACAGTGGTTATCCAGAGAATAAGCTAGAGAATGCGTCCAAAGGGATATCAAAAAGGAGAGCCTAAAGTAGATACTAGGAGTTAGAACCTGAAGCTAGAAAACTTAAGAGGCGGGAAGGGAAGAACCACTAGCAAGGGAAGACAAGCAAGAAGGAGGGTAGGTTTGGCTAAATCCCCAAAACAAGGACTATGCTCTGACCAGACTGTGTGAAGGAAAAAGGTAAGGAACATTGGGGTGCTAGCAAAGAACCTGAGAAAATGAGATATTTAGGTTTGCAATTTGTTATGTACTGTACTATACTTTTACACTTATCTTTGTAAATGGATTCTCCAGTGTCTGAAACTGAGAACTTCTGAATGATCCTCAGCAATCTTTCTTCATCGTCACCCATGCCCAAGTCTCAATTCCTCACTGGCATCTCTTTCCCAGTGTTTTATTCTCACTTCTATCAACTTTGTCCAGGTCTTCATTACTTTTCACTTTAGCTGTTTACTTATCCCAATTCAATTGTTTCCAGCCTCTGTCCCTCAAAAATTCTTCTCTGATCTTCCTAAATATCTTCCTAAATTTGGGCTCTGGTTATATAACTCTCTGGTTCATCATCTTCAGAGACTCCCTATTTGCAAAGGTCTCCAGGATAAAATTATCTTTATTGTCATTGTATAAATAACATGGCAGAGTACACTGTGCTTGGACAATGGAGTCAAATACAACTCAGTTTTAAAATCAGCATCCTCCATCACTAACTAGCAATGTGACTTGAGAATCACTTTTAACTCTCCAAGCCTCAGGTTTCCAATGAGAGAGAGAGGGATGGTGGGGGATGGAGAAAGAGAGAGATCTAAGAATATCTAAAGAGAATGTGTCTAGGCCAGTGTTGGGTACATAGTTCAGGCTCAGTATTTTTCCTCCCATTTTTCCACCCAAACCAGCATTCAGCCTTGATGTTGCCCTTGCCCAGCCCTTGACACTGGGTTCCATCCTGTGCTCCCATAGATCTGTAATCATAGTTCATACATCGCTTATTCTATTCTGTATTTTATTTATTATAAGCATGTTTATATATGATTACTATACAGCTAAATAATTAGAGTAATTAGTCTTCTATGCTTCTAAATTTAAAATGTCTTGAGATAGAGGTTTGATCTTCATCTTTGTATCTTCCATATCATATTCTATTATGCACTGCACATAATAGAAACTCTATAAATGTCTACTAAATAAGAATGAATTGTACAATTTTATGTGACTTAGCCATATTTTAAAATAAAAAAATTTCTTTGCTGTAAGAATTAAAAGAGTTAGAAAACAGAGGATTATTATACTGAAAATACGTGGGCCAGGCATGGTAGCTCATGCCTATAATCTCAGCACTTTGGGAGACTGAGGTGAAAGGACTGCCTGAGCCCAGGGGTTCGAGATCAGCCTGGGCAGCTTGGCAGGACTTCATCTCTACAATAAATCAAAAAATTAGCTGGGCATGGTAGCACATGCCTGTGGTTCCAGCAACCTGGAAGGCTGAGGTGGAAGGATCATCTGAGCCCAGCAGGTCTAGGCTGCGATGGCATGCCACTGCACTCCAGTGTGGGCAACAGAGTGAGATTCCAACTCAAAAAAAAAGAAGAAAATATGTCATATTCCTCTACCACCTAATACAGACCTTGAAATACAGTTGGTATTCCCTAAATTTTAATTTGTGTCAGATTAAACACATAATTTGAATTTTTTTAAAAGTTGCAATGTTCCGATAGAATATTATGCAGCCATAAAGAACAAAATTATGATCTGCACAGCAACTTGGATGAACTTAGAGTCTATAATACTGAGTGATCTATCACAAAAACAAAGAGCTGATTACCACATGTTCTCACTCATAAGCAGACCTTGAACGATTATCATAATACTATAAGGGATTGGCAATAGTGGGGAAACTGCCAGGGGAAGGGGAGCACACCTCATCAACAAAGGTACCTGCATAATATTTGTGTACCTAACCCTGAATTGTACCCCACATCTTTAAAATAAAAAATTTTTTTAATTAAAAAAAGAATGCAAAGTTCAAAAATAAGGAGTTTTAAACAAAAAAGACTTGAGCAAGATAGTAACATCTACCCAAATCCATCATTGCTACTAGAAAAAAAGCCCAAAGGAGATCAGTTCTAATGATATTGAACAGTAAAATTATTATGTTCTAGAATATGAGTTTGTATTCTCTGTATCCACAGAGACTAAAACCTGAAAAAAGGAGATTAAATTGCATGAAGAAATATATAATGACTATTAGGATGCTATGGCTAAGATAAACAAAAATTATGTTTCTCATTTTATTCCTGGTAAATAATATGAAGAGCTAATCTTTGAACAGATTAACAATTTATATAGTCACTCTGCTTATTTTTAACCCTGTTTTTGAAAGTAAAATAACCTAAAATCAAGATTTCACACTAGTATGTACAAAAATTATTACTGATGTAACTTTTAACAGTTATTGCTGCTGATTCTTTAAAAATTTTTGGCAAAATGGTTAAGGTCAAATACTGTGGTTAGAAAGAACCAGGGTTAAATCTTCTATAGCTTTAGACTTTGACCAAATTACTTCTCTTCCAAACCTCAGCTTCATCACCTATAATATGAGGATGATATAATAGAAGCATCTATCTGAAGGGTTGCTGTGAGAAAGAAACGATTAGATGATTCCAATCATAAAGCACTGTGCCTGAAACAAAGTGAGTCCTTGACAAATGGAAGCTACAATAAGGATGATCATTACCACATACATTTGTCTCGCTGTAATGATTTTAACTCCCTTTTAAAAATACCAATTCTTTACAAAGCGGTCTTCTTTCATGGGGGGAGGGGGGTGGCGCACACCTGTAATCCAGCTACACGGGAGCCAGGACTAGCCTAAACAACTAAGCATTACGATAAAACAAAATGAAAAAGCAGCCTTCTTCCAAAGGCGATCCCACAGCTACTAGAGGCTAGAGCCACTCCGCCAAGTGGCACGAACCTCGCCTAGGGCTTCCTCCCGGAACCCTCCCGGGGTGCGGGCCTGGGCCCAGCCTCAGGTCCCGACCCAGCCGCCCCCGCTGCCCCTCCCGCCCGCGGGATGAGTGACGGCGACAACAGGTGCAGAGCGGCGATCGCGGCTTCTCAGGAGTCCCCAAGTTTGGCGCGTCAGGCCCTGGGGTCAGAGTTTAACTCTGGAACCTTCTTCGCTGGACACCAGCCTTCGGAAGTCTCAGTAAAGCCTTGAGGCCACCTCAACCTCGCGACTTTCTCAAAGCGGAGAAGAGGGAAAGCCGTGCTGTGCATGGAGCTCTGCGTTCGCGTCCGCTCTCCCCTCCCCGCCGTCCGAAAGCAGCGACCGTGGTCGCAGACCCGAGCCCTCGACTCGCACCCCAGGCCGAAACCCGCCCGCCCGCGCCGCTCTCCTGCTTGCGACGCCCGCCCGCAGCGCCGCCAGCCGCCGAGGCGACGCCGCCGGTCCCTCCCCGCCTCCCCGCCCCCCCCCGCCCGCGGGTGGCAAGTTCAGGCCCGGGGTCCGAGCCTGCGCCCCTGCAGCTGCCGCCGCCGCCGCCAGGGGGAGCGAGTCTCCGTCGGGAAACGTGGTGCTGCTTCCCCGGTGAGAAGGTGGTTTCACACTTTGGCTTTCTCTTCCTTTCCCCGCGTGTTTAAAGAGCGGAGAGGAAAATGGAAACCGAGGCCGGGGCGGTGAGTACGACGATCGGAGCCTCGGGACAGCCGGGAGACAGGGTGGCGTGGACCCTGTCCCCGAGGGGCAGGGCGGGCAGGGTGTAGAGGCCAACGCTCGCTAGGTGGTCGGGAAGAAACATGGCCGGGGACCCCGCTGGCTCTGCGAAGAGCCGCCCACCGGCAGGCAGCCTGAATGTGTCGGGGTCGGGGAGCTGCCGCCGCCAGGCCTGGCCTGGATGTGGACGGGCGAGGGGGCCTCAGACGCGGCCAAGAGGCTTTGGGGGGCGGCAGGTGGCCGGGCCTCTGCGCCCAGCGGGATGCGGCAGATAAACCGCTTTCCCGCCGAAACCGGGCTCGGCCTTGTCTTCGACGCTCGCTGCTGTCGAGCTGGGCCCAGCCGCCCACGGCCGCCCACGGCGACAAGGAGTCGCCGGGACCGTCCGCTCCTCAACCAGTCAGCGGGGGCCAGAAGGTCGGAGAGACCCGGGGGCCCGCCTGTGGCCCACGTCGGGCCTGGACACTAGCACCGAGTGTGCGACCGAGCTGGTCGAGGCAAGGCTGGAGGGAAGTGGGGGAGAGCGGGCTGGACTGGCCGGAGGGGCAGCGGCAACGTGCCGCCGCCCCGCTCTGCGCCCCGCCCCCTCCCGGCAGGCAGCCAATCAGCGCGCGCCACGCGAGGACCGAGGGGCCCGGATGCGCACGAGGCGTTCGGCGGGGTCCGTGTCGTTGAGAGTTCCCGCCACTGCTGCTGGCGGATTTGCGGGGCAAAATTTCTCGCTGGCTAGCCTTCTTTTCCCTCCCGCACTTTGGTGGGGAGGGGGTGGATCCCCATGTCGGTGCCCAAGTTCACGATGACCCGAGGGAACCCGAGGAAGCTGTCACCGCGGCCATTTCCCCTTGCGCCTCTGCTTGCTGGTCTCGGAGGGGAAGGAGCGCCGAGGCCGTGTCTGCGACGGTTAGCCCGCCCCCTTCCTCCTCTCGATTCGCGAAGTAGACGACAGGTGTTGAGGTTACTTCCCGAGGGCAGGAGAATTTTAATAAACACTTTAGTGCTGGAAGTTTTACCCAAGCGGAGAGAACCCCTACTTCTAACCCAATGGCACCCCCTATCTAGGCGCTTTCTAGCGGAATTTGAGGCTTGCTTTGTTGTTTAACCCAGTGTGGCGCTAACCATCTGTAAGGAACTTGGATGTTGCCTCTACTTGAACCTTGTTATTGCTAACATTAAAGTATTTTCTAGGCTGTTTTTCGTACTGTATTTTTCAGCCCTCAGCCTGTTTGGCGTATAGTAAGCAGGTCTCACCTAAAGAAATGAGTCATTCGTTTATTTATTCATTCAGCAAATATTCATTGAGCCCCTACTGTATACTGTAGTTACTTCAGATGCTGCCGTGAAAAAAGACAAAACCCCTGCCCTCGTATATTATAGTGGCAGGAGACAGATAACAAACCTAATCGGTAAATTATATAGTATGTTAGAAAATGATGAGTGATAAGGAGAAAAATAAACTTGGAATCCACAAAAGAAAGAAACTTTAGAGATTGGAGAATGAAGTGGATTGAGTGTAAAAGGTTGATATTTTTCTTTTCTCAATGCGTATCTTTTAGTTTCTAAGGATTGGAAATCATAATTAAATAAGTGAAATAATCCTTCACTTCTTCCCTCTCTTAATGAAAATAATGGAGTTTATCTTTTACTTCATCAAAATTGAAAACAAATTAGTTGATCCATTGAAATCTTGTTTTGTTTTCAAGAAGAGAATTTCGTGAAGACTGATTTTTTTTCCTAATTTAGCCAATAGGCAATTTTTACACTCTGTAAACAAATGGACGGAGACAGGGTTATATTTACTCGAGCTGTTGTTGTATTATCTCTAGCAATGCAAATCCACAGCTGAAAAATGCTAAGCATCCCAGAATTATCTGTTCTGAGCATTTTGTCTTGAGTAAAGTGATTGTAAAATAACATCCAACTGCTCAGAGAAGAAGCTCTTAAGGTTGGATTCCCAATTTCTTTAATTGGAAACTATACCATACTAATTATTATTATTGCTATTATTGTTTAGAGACAGGATCTCACTCTGTTGCCCAGGCTTGGAGTGCAGTGATGCAATCATAGCTCACTATAACCTTGAATTCCTGGGCTCAAGCAAACCCCCTGCCTCTGCCACCCAAGTAGCTGGGACAACAGGCACTGGCTAATTTTTTAGTTTTGTTTTCTTTGTGGCGACAAGGTTTCCTTCTGTTGCCCAGGCTGGTCTCAGACTCCTGACCTCAAGTAATCCTCAGCCTCCCAAAGTGCTGGGATTACAAGTGTGAACCACTGCATCCAGCCTATAGAGTAATTATTAAATATGATGACTTTTCTGTGGTTTAAAAGAAGTACTTAAGAATTATCTTCTTAGGGAGGATATGTTTTCTCTCCTTAAGACTGGATGGGGAAGAGAGTCCATAAGGTCCAGCCTATAGTCCAGTTGTCACCACTAGCCTAGTCATTTCTCTGTACTTCTTCCACAGATTACCTTAGGGATTATGGTTTTATTGGCCAGTGAAGTGAAAGAGCAGAACAAATGTGAAAAGAACAACTCTGCTTACCTAAGATGGAAATTCATTTTCATGTGTTTGTCTCAGATAAGTGGAGTTTTGAACTTTAAGCTTTTTATTTTATTTTTATTATTAATTTTTTTTTAGAGACAGGGTCTTGCTCAGACTGGTCTCAAACTCTTGACCCCAAGTGATCCTCCCAGTGCACCCTCCCAAGTAGCTGGGATTACAGGCATGAGTGTATTTTGAAGTGCTTAATTAGTATGTTAGACTGTCTCAGAAGTCTGTTGGTGTTTCCAGAAGGAAAATAATTAGCAATTCTTGAATTGCTCATTCTTGAATCAGTTTCTGTTTAAAACTCTTTTCTCAAGTCTTTTTTTTTTTTTTTTCAGTTATACCTTAAGAGTCTATTAACTTGCCATTTTGTAAAGGCTTATACATTAACATATATTTACTAAAATTTAAAATGGGTCCTCTGACTTAGAGTTGTGAACATGTGGATATGTACTGAGCTCAGTTCTTTAGCATAAAAAATTACACCTATGACTTATGAATATTTAAATTTTTTTTACAAAGTCAGTTCAGTCTTCAAATTGACAACTGCATTTTACAATTGACTTTCAGTGGTGAACATGAATGCCAGGGTTTATTTACTTGTCAGTGCCCTTTAGCAAAGACCACCAGGAACACGTGTCACTTAATAAAGTTGGGTCTTTTGACTTTTTGGAACAAGGAAGAACATACACCATGGGGCTTCTCAGTGAGAGGGTGTTAGAAAGAATTTATAGAATTTAGGGTTGCGTTAAGCGATTTTTTAACAGTTTAAAGAAGAAGGGCCGGGCATGGTGATGCATGCCTGTAATTTCAGTACTTTGGGAGGCTGAGGCAGGAGAATTGTTTGAGCCCAGGTGTTCAAGACTAGCCTGGGCAACATAATAAGACCTCATCTCTACAAAAAAATGAAAATTGTAGCTAGGCATGGCAGCACACCCCTGAAGTCCCAGCTACTTGGGAAGCTGAGGCAGGAGGATCACTTAAGCCCAGGAGTTTGAGGCTGTGATGAGCTATGATAATGCCACTGCATTCTAGCCTGGGCAACAGAGTGAGACCCTGATTCAGAATATATATGCATATATATTTTATATGTATAAAATATATGATATACATGTATTATCAGGAACTTGGAGTAATTCTATGATAGTATTAATTTTTATCTTAAGGCAAGAGAAATAGATTGAGGTTAACACTGTGAGTGATAAGGAGCAGACTCTCATATCAGCCAAGATAGAGAGACGTTTGGTCATTCTTGTGATTTGGGCAATGCTTTTATTTTTGTTAGCATTCAGGCTTCATTATACAGTGGTCTTGTTTTTGTCTTGCTCCATTACAGTTACGGAGTGACCTTGTCTGATGTTGGTGGTCTGTTAACAAAAGAACACCACAGTCTCCTGTAAGTGCCAGGACATCTAACAACACCAGGGTTGAGCTGGTTGTGCCAGGCCAGCTCCCACCAGGCCAGGGCTGCTTTTCTCCTCTCAAGCATCTTTATGACTTTAATATTTCTCCTGAATAATTAAATAATGTATTTAGTAAGAACGAATATAAGTCTATATATATATGTGTGTATATATATGTGTGCATACATATATATATTTATTTAAGATCTTCTCTATAATGGATAGATTCTGTTTGCTGTTTTTGTTGTTGTTGGCTAAAAAGCTATTAGTTCTTATTATAATCTGTATGATATTAGAATAAACAAAGCCAAAAATACTACATTTTGCCTAAATCACTCATCTTTTTGAAAGATATGTTTTCAGCCTGCATCAAAACTTATACTCAGTGCTAAAAGTTTAAAAGAATTTTATTTTACAGCAAACGTCAAATCAGATGCAAACAGATTCATTATCTCCATCCCCTAATCCGGTGTCACCTGTGCCTTTGAATAACCCAACAAGTGCCCCAAGATATGGAACAGTGATCCCCAATCGCATCTTTGTAGGAGGAATTGACTTTAAGGTACCTGTTTATGCATGCCACATAGTGTATTTTTTATTAGTTTTTATCTTTCAGAAATTGTTTCTTTGTGCAATGATAAAAATAATAATATTTGCATAATGATTGATTTCAAATGATCTTAATGTAAAGAATATTTTCAACAATTATGTAGGCTAAATAGAGCATGTATAATTGTCCAATTTCAAATACAAGGAAACTGAGATTCATTGACTTGCTGTAGACTCCTAGCCACATAGCAACAGAGCTAGACTAGAATCCTAGTTTTCTGACTCGAAACTTTATTTTCTTCATGTTGCCATACCAAACTAATTATAATTTCTTGCCTAATACTCAGTAGCTCAAATAACATGTGATTATAATTCTCAAAAGACTCAATTTTTTAAAAACTTAGTTCTCCTCTGCCTCCCAAAGTGCTGGGATTACAGGTATGAGCCATAAAATAAAGAATAAAAATAAAAAACTTAGTTCTATGAAACACTGTTTCTTTACCCTAACCTTTATCTGAGGTTCCTGAGCAACCTCCTAGGCTTCCATATTTTTGCAAATTACTTTCTATGATATGATTTAGAATGTTATCACCAAAATATGCCTGTGTCCTTGTCAGAATAAAGCGTCTTAACAGTAATATACTTAAATCACCTAATCAGTCATTTCACTCTTTCAGAGAAGCATGGTTTGTGAGACTATTGGTAGCACCCCCATATGGGAGGTAATAGTAAACACCTACAAAGAAAGCATTCGTGGCAATTTTAAGTGGAATACCCTTCCTTCCAAATGGAGATAAACACACACACACACACACACACACACACACACACACACACACACACACTTCCAAAACTCCACATTGCATATTAGAAATTATAGGGAGAGTTATCCTTTTTACCAAAAAAAAGCCCTTCTGTGCCATTAAGTATGATATTTGACATTTACAGCTCACTATTCTATTCCCATGTAATCAATCTGTTACAACTTGGATGAAATTTTTTCCTGCATTAGAGAAATGATACGCTTGGTGTATTTGCCAAAATAATGAACCTTAACCAAGCAAATGACTGTTTCACTAAAAATTGAGAAAAATTATTTCTTATAAAATGTTTATTTTTGAAAAGATTGTCTTTATATGTGGGAAATATTAATGGATAACCAGAAATATTCAGTGTTGATATTCATGTTCAGAATTCATTTCTATTACAATAGCTCAGCATATTTTTAAAAATAAGTTATCAATAAATATAAACATTTGTATAGCCAGGTTATTCTAGGTTACTGCAGCCCATCAGCTACAATATGAACTTTGGAAACATTGTTACAGTGCAGCCATAGCTTTAAGGTAACTTTTAGGGTTCCCTCCCTTACGCTTTTTTTAAAACCACAGATAAATGCCAACAAGGAAATAGTTTGCTGTAGGAGCAAGCAATCTCAGAATTTTTAACCTCCTATTTTTAGAAGACTGCACAGTATTCTTCTTAATGTTTAATTTTCTTGACTTTCAGACTCCTTATTTTCAATGAAATAGTGGAGCTACAAAATTGAGCTAATGTTCTAACAGAAATAGTTGTTACAAGTAATTAATTTGTTTTCAGATATCTAATAACAATCTTTATTCTAGCACTGATTTCATTTTCTGTTAACTGAAATAAAAAGCATTCAGTTATTTTTAGATTAAATCAATTTTTGTCATTATCCAGTTTAGCAGGCTTTATGTTTCTGACTAAAAACCAATAGAGTATGTCAGCAGGCTGGTAGCAGTTGAACTCAAAAGACGTGCCTCTGTTCTAAGGCATGTCTTTTTTCTACGTATATAAAGAAACTTTTTTCCTAGGAACATTTAAAATTACTCCTGGAGGAAAACAGTTACAGCTGAATCGGAAAATGAAATTGCAAAGAATCTAATGTTAATATTCTGGGAAGAGGTGATATGAGTCTATCAGACTATTTGAATTAAAATCAGATATGCCAAAACCATCTTTGTAGACATCTCATGCATTTTAAGTCTACTTATGATTCCACTTTTTATTTTGAATGTCATCACAATATCTGAATTTAGCTGATATGTATATTGAGTGCAGATAAAGTATCCAATAACCTTAAATCTTATAGTCATTCCATTGTTATCACAAATTGAGTTCAAGCACTTTTGGAAATATATTTCTTTCCTAAGACCTGACTCTTCCTGGAGACTGTGCTGGTTAAAATAGAGTGATTGGTGTTAACCAACACAACCTGGTGTCACTGCCACAACTGTCAGCTCTTACTACAAGAGCCAATAGCAATATACCCCCACTATGGAGATAGCATGCCTATGCTAAATTGTTTTGTTTTTTTTTTTAACTGACCAACTAGAGAACAATAATTATTTAAAGATTCCTTTATATAGTAAACTTTCTTTTTAGCTCTAAGATAAATTTTAAATTTTTTTGATTGATATAGAATAGTTTAATGATATAACCACTGCATAAAGCAAGATATTTATACTGATTTTAATAACCTTGTAGTTTTTATGCACTGTCTTAATGATGAGAGGCATTCTTTATCCGTATTATTATCTTTAACTTTTTCTGTCTCTAAAACAAGCATCTTTTATCAATTAAAAAATGTTTTAATGTTTTGTTTTTCTGCCATTAGACCAATGAAAATGATTTAAGAAAGTTTTTTTCCCAGTATGGCTCTGTAAAAGAAGTGAAGATTGTAAATGACAGAGCTGGAGTACCCAAAGGGTTAGTATCACTATAGATAGTATATAGAATTAACAGTTGTATTTTTATTTGATTACTAGCTTTTATATGCTAATTTACTTTGGTTCCGTTTTTTCAATAGAGAATATACCATGCCCTCTTCTTTCCTCCTACCTTTTGATCTCCTATTTCTTTTGTGTGTGTGCACGCACACAAGCGTGTATGTAATTTAGAGGGAGGGGACACTGTAATCTTCCTTAATTTGTTGAGAAGTTATTCTTGCATGGGCTGAGGGACCATGCAGTGTTAGCAAATGTACTTTAGCTGAGGAACCAGAAGCGAAAGGAATTGGATACTTTTGGAATTGTATCTCTACTTTAGACTATATAGAACTTTATTTGGAAACAACTGACCCCAAGGAATGCCTAGAGGTTGTGCCCCAGAGACCTAATCAGGGGATTAATATGAGAACTATAACTCTAATGAGAATTATTTTTAATTGCCATATCAATGAAAATGAAAGTTGAGAGAAAAGCAGTAGACTGTGTCATAAAATGTATAGAGCTGTTTCAGTGGATTGCTATGTGTACAAAAGCCAAATTTTATAAAGGAAAGAGGTAACTTGCATAGTGTACTTACTTAAGGAGTTAAACTGCAAAATTAAAAGTAAATAGACAAGGCAGTGAAGGATTGTATCTATGTTCTTGAAAGAGGTGAGATACATATTTATGAGCATAAGAGAAGAATATGTGGCAAGTGAGATGCCGACATACAATAGTGAGAAACAACATTTAAGTATGACAGGTGGATACTCTGGAAGAGATGGGATCCTACAGAGAGGTTATTCTTAAACAGATGAGATACTTTCTCATATATTTTGTGTGTCTGTGTGTGTGCGTGTGTGTCGGCATCTCACTCTGGCACACGCTCACAGCTACCACAGCCTCAACCTGCTGGGCTCAGGTGATCCTTCTACCTCAGCCTTCCAAGTAGCTGGAACTACAGGCAGGCACCATCACGCCCAGCTCAATTTTTTGATTTATTAATAGAGACGAAGTCTCACCAAATTTTCCAGGTTGGTCTGGAACTCTGGTGAGGCAATCTTCTTGCCTTTGCCTCCCAAAGTATTGGGATTATAGGCGTGAGCCACTGTGCCCAGCGCCAAACAATGTTAAGTTGAAGTGAGATTATATGTCTTTTGTTTGGCTTACAGAATTTGCAATGTTTTGGTAAATTCAGTTTTTATCATTGAAAAACTCATAGAAATGTAAACTGTGTTTTACGCCTTTTCCACTGGGTGGTGTATGTGCTCTACCAAACAATTAGTACAAAACATTTGATGTTTGGACAAATAAATAAAGAGAAATTCCTTTGTTGAAAAAAGAAACTTTATACATAGTAAAATAACTATGAATTGAAGAAAATAGTAGTCAAGATATTTAGTATTACTCAGAAGAGTTTTCTTCAGTTATGTAAATAGAAAAATGTTTTGGGAGATAAACTTATTTCCTTTGTTTCTTTTTTCTCTAATTATTTTGGCTTTTTGGACATGGTACACATCATGTATTTGCATCTTGAACGTTATATTGATTGTGTTTCAAGGTAATCATATATGAAAAGTAGATAAAAAATCTGGGTTGCACACATTTTTAGCTGATATTGTTGGGGAAGTATACTAATAATTGCATTTTCAGTTTATATGTGCTAATAAGAATAAACAAATAATATATTTGTATACTCTTTTGCCAACATAATATATTTTATTGTGTTGAAATTTTTAATTTTTAAATTTTTTTCTACTTTGATTACCCTAAAGAAACCAAATGACTGTTATTTTAAAAAGAGATTATTGCTCTGGATTGAAATTCATTGCATCCCAATTTTTAAGCCAAATGTGAATCTCTTTTGCTTTTCTTCCTTCCATACAGCTGAAGGCTGAAATTGTTTCAAGATACTACTTTTTTTTTTCTTTTAGTCTCCTGATTCTAAGAGGAGATGACAGTGTTAAGCAGTGAATGATTCTTCTAAAATTCCCTTGCTGGTGCAGCATGGAAAGATGCTTCCTCCTACAATGGCCCATTCTTTAAGAACATAATTTTTAAATTTTTTAATATAATTAATGTGATGCTTTAAGAAAGTAATAATTAATGCATTTATTTAGGTATGGTTTCGTCACTTTTGAAACAGAAGAAGATGCACAAAAAATTTTACAAGAGGTATGATCTTTTGGTATATGATATATTTGGTGTATTTTTGGAACTTCTTTCTTTGAAACAAATCTTTTCAGATTCTTGTTTATTTTAATAGTAGGGTTCAAGTACAATGGCCACTTGCTTAAAAAAAACCTTTTTCACATCTTAAGATTCGCATTTGTCTCTAAGAAATTTTATCTGC
Source organism: Tarsius wallacei (assembly GCA_963574415.1). NCBI lineage: Eukaryota > Metazoa > Chordata > Mammalia > Primates > Tarsiidae > Tarsius > Tarsius wallacei. The sequence continues at coordinate 8,521 of CAUYQG010139843.1, read as the reverse complement.
AGAAGAACAAATTCCAGAATCATTACGTGAGTATGGTTGTGAAGTTGTAACATAATTTTTCACTTTATTTGCTTATACTAAGAATGTAGGAGTGTGTTTTTTGTGAATTATTAATAGCATTTTGAATTCTTAAAAACCACTACAAACCTGGATTTCTAGAGTGAGGTTTTCTGAGATTACTTCTCTCCTATAAAAAACTTTATATAAACTAAGAACATTCACAGAAAAAGCCTGTAGCCTGCAATTCAGTGTAATAACTTTAAGTTATGGTAAGTGTAACATTTAATTTTTTTTAAGTAGAATTTGAATTTATATTATTAAAGTCATATACAGTAAATTTTTGTTATTTGTGATAGTTATATTCTGTGAAGTTGCCACAAACACTGAATTAGTGAATATTGAACTACTTTTTCTGGGTAAATAATGAATGAGGTTCCCAAGAACCTCTGATTGCAATATTCTCATCAATCAATCAATACATAACCCTGTTTTATGTGTTGTTCTGCTTAATGACACCATGTATGATAGGTTATTGGTTTATTAACATTGAACTCACAGCCAATAGCACTGTAATCTATGCCTTAATTAAGTACATTTAATATATGTTTTCTCAATAAGGCACATGCCAATCTTGTGCTTAGGAACACTAACCAGCACTTCAGCTCTATCCTTGGGCACCATTTTAAATAGTTAACTCAACCAAAAAAAAGCACAAAAATGCAGAAAACGTGGCACTAAATAGAAAGCGCTCTGTCTTACAGTTATGAGACAAGAAGAAAGAGTTCCGCCTAGTTTGACCTCAACTGGGAACGTGTGTGTCAGGCTACTCAGATTTTTCACCACTCTGCACATGTCCATTAGTAACCTCAAAATAGTCACAAATATTGATTTTGAAGTTAAAAATACATTTTAGCAAATTCACAAATACAAATTCATGAATAATAAGGATTGATTATAATACAAATGAGGAATTAGGCTCAGAACATTGGAGCCAAGACTCAGACCCAGGTCTATTTGTATCCAAAGACTGCCCTTTCCACTATGCCTTCCTGCTTTCAAAGAATTTTATAGTCTGAATTTTTAAAATTCTTTCCAACTAGTTTGTCCTTATTGGTTTTATAAATAAAATAGTGCCAAACTAATAAAACAATTTATTTTTTCTTTATTTTAGGCTGAAAAACTTAATTATAAGGATAAGAAACTGAACATTGGCCCAGCAATAAGAAAACAACAAGTAGGGATCCCTCGTATGTATTGAGAGCTAATGTACTTTTTAATATTTTTCCATGATTCTTTTTTAGAATATTAGACTTTTTATAGAACTTTATTAAAATATCATATTTATTTCATTTAATAAAGTTATTTTGGCAAAGTTGGTGGACAAATATTTTACCACAAATTAATATATTGATCTTAGTTTTTCTTTGACTAGGGAAAAATTTACATAAATAATGATGCTTAAGCATATTTCACATAGTTACGTCATTAAAGGAATAATATTTTATGATGAAAATATCATTTAAGATTGCAAAGTAATTAGAAGTAACTTAAGAATATAGAATTACTAATGAGAAAATTTTCTAATTAGGAAAGTACTTTAAAATTAATCAGAGTAAAAATACTGAAGGTGAAAATATAGAACTAATATCATAACTTGCGACATGGTATGTATGTACTGTAACCCAATTATATGCATCATAATTATCAAAGGGAACAATTCCTAAAGCTTTAGTAGTAAGCTAAGTTATTTATGTCCCTTCCTCAAATTTGTGTAATGCTTTCAACTCTTTTTTTCTCACTCTTCCCACTTATTAAATTAGACATCTTTATAATTAACTTTTTACCTATAATATTTGTTAAAATCCCTAACAGAGTCTTTGGCTAGAAGGATAAACTTGATGTAAAATTAATAACTAATTTATTTTTCTTTAGTCACATCCTAGTATCTACTGGGATGTTTAAAACATTAAGTAGTTATCATGCAGACTGTTAACAAAGTAATAGATTGTGCTCATTTGAACTGTTCTACTTTTGACTTCAAAATTAACAGCAATTAAGTTTAATTTTGATTTAGTGTGAGTATTAATCCACTGAGGAGGCTTGGCACTGTGGCAGGCACATACCTATAATCCCATCGCTTTGGGAGTCCGAGATGGGAGGCTTGCTTAAGCCCAGGAATTTGAGGCTGTAGTGAGCTGTGATTGCACCATTACTCCAGCCTGGGCAACAGAGCAAGACCCCATCTCTTTAAAAAAAAAAAAAAAAACAAACCTGCTGAGAACACTTTGGTTGTCTCTTGAAGGATTAGCCTTCAAATCCAGGACTGTTTGACTCTAAATTTCCTTTGTCTTTCCTGCAAAGAAAAATAGACATTAAAAGTACATTTATAAAATACAGTACAAGGGATTCTTATCTTAATTTTTTCTCAGATCTGTCATTTCTTTTCATCTCCATTACTAACACCCTAGTCCCAGCTAACCACTTTGTAACCACTTTGCTTACCTTGATTCCTAGCAAACCTTCCTTACTAATTCTGAATCTAATCTGTCCACCTACCAATCCTTCACTCACAAGGCTGCAGAGTAATCTTTGAGAAGTGCGCATCTTATCTTAATTTCAGCATATTTTGAGCTATTCTTCCCTTTTTTTTTCATGCTTTAGCCATCTAGCTTTCTCTCAGTTCCAGAACATATCATACTCCTCTTCTTGGGACTCTGATATGCTGTTTCCTTTACCTAGAATGCTCTTTGCTATTCCATTCATTCTTTAAAGCTCAGCTGAAACATCATTTCCTCACAGATGTTCCATATCTATTTCCATATAGAGAGAGATATGGATTTTTATATATATTTTATATATAAAATGTTAAGTATAGTACCCTATACTACCTCTTCATATATTTATCAAAGTTGTATTTAATTAATTGTGTAATTAACTAATAACTATCTTCTCTACCAGAACTTAACTTCTCTGAGAAGACAGACCATGCCATGTCCAATTTTTAAATTTTTTGCTGTATCACTAGGGCCCAGTTTACTGCCTTTAAATAATGTGCACTAAAAATTTATTCCTTTATTTAACAGGTAAACCATGGTTCATTGATGATCTTTGGAGGGGAGTCATGAACCTCTTGTATTATGTATTAAATTTTGTTTGACTAAATTTTTCTGAGAACAAATTCTTGACTTTTATCCGACTCTCAAAAGAATCTGCTAAGAACCATTAAAGCAAACAGTAACAGTACTATTTATGAAAATATAAAAGCTGAGGAAGGCCAGGCACCGTGGCTCATGCCTGTAATCCCAGCACTTTGGGAGACCAAAGCAGGAGGATCACTTGAGCCTGGGCCACATAGCAAAACGTTGTCTCCACAAAAAAATCAAAAAGTTAGCTAGGCGTGGTGGTGCATGCCTGTAGTCCAATCTACTCAGGATACTGAGGCAGGAGGCTCGCCTCTTCTTAGGCTCTATCCCATGCTTTCTGATTCAAAACCTCTGAAGATGGATCTCTTGAATTTGTATTTTAATAAACTAGGTGATTCTAATATAAGCTGAATCCTGAGAAACATTAGTATAGTGGAAGAAGTATTGCCAGTTTCAGTAATTCACATAACCTTGCTGGTAAAGTGCTTCATCCAGCTTGGCTTATGTGACTTTTAAAGTCTCCACCATGACAAAAAATATATTATGTCGATATTATTTGTTGTATTTTTGGCTTGGGGGTTTTAAAAAATATAACTTGACCTGGGAAAAGAGATAGGGACCTCAGACTGGCCAGTTGAAGACTTGTGGGCATTTTCACAGCAGTTATAAGCAAAGGAAGACTAGATAGAGAATAGACAGCAGAAAAGAGAGATAAAAGAGCATCATAGCATGCATGAATGCTTGCTAATAGTAGACCCAAATAATTAGTAGGAAACCAAAATGTCTTCAGGAAGTTAGAATCTTCTTCAATTTCACTGTCTCTATTATCCTTAAATTTTTACAAAGAAAAGGTCTAGCCAAGATCTTAGGTACTTTACTGCAGTGTCTAGAGTCTTCAACTAACTCTAAATTATATAAGTTTATGACTGTAAAAATAATGACTTAGGTGATGATAATCTAAATTCTTAAGCTTTGTTTGGTTTTACTGGTATCAGAATCTGACTTGGTAAATTTTTAATATTTCTTATTAATATCATTTATTTTTCTTTTAGTTGCCTTAAGCTAATTAAAACTTTAAAGTAGTGAGTTTGAAATATATATACTTCAAAGATACTTTAACATAAGGAATTTTTGAAAAATACTTGTGACATTCAATTTTTACTGTAGCTATGTAGGTGTGTTAAGGTGGATATTTTCTAAAGTCACCAGAAATTGCACTTTTAACAGTTAAATTGAACATTTAATTCTTATTATTTAATCTTTGCTTTAGGTTCTAGTATAATGCCAGCAGCTGGAACAATGTATCTAACAACTTCAACTGGATATCCTTATACTTACCATAATGGTGTTGCTTATTTTCATACTCCAGAGGTAACTTCTGTCCCACCACCTTGGCCAGTAAGTAAAAAAACCATTCTTATGGTTTTTACCTATTACTATCAATTTTTTAAATATTTGCTTTATTTCTGAAATATTTCAACCACAAATAATAATACAACACATCTCTACTACCCAAATTTAACAGATACCAACATTTTACCATATTTATTTAAGTTCTTCTTAAAAAGAGGAATAAAATAAAACTAATACAGATAAAGTCTCTTTATCCCCATTCCCTTACCCTCATTTCCTTTTCAAAGTAACCAGAATATCTTTTCTGTCCATTTAATGCATTTTTACTACAAATATATATATTCTGAAATGCTATATAGCATTGCTTTGGTGGTTTTTAAATACTGTATAAATAATGTTTTTTCTACTCAACATTATATTTTTGAAATCAAAATATGTTTATCCTTTTTTAGATTATACCATGTTTATCATTATATATACCACAGTTTTTTATAATCCTTTGTTGATGGACATTTGAAGTTTTTTCTACAAACAAGACTACATTGAACATCCAGATTTTGTATGTTTTATGTGAGAATTTTCTAGGTCATGAGTTTTCTTTCTTTTTTTTTTTGTTTTGTTTTTTGAGTTGGAGTCTCACTCTGTCGCCCAGGCTAGAGTGCAGTGGCATCCTCATAGCCACCCAGCGTCAGCCTCTGGACTCCAGCAATCCTTCCACCTCAGCCTTCCAAGTAGCTGGAACTACAGGAGCACACTACCATGCCCAGCTAATTTTTTATTTATTGTAGAGACAAGGTCTTGCCAAGTTTCCTGGGCTGATCTCGAACCTGTGGGCTCAGGCAGTCCACTTGCCTCGGCCTCCCAATGTGCTGGGATTATAGGCTGAGCCACCGAGACTGGCCGGGCATTAGTTTTCTAAGGTTTTGCTTATATATACTCCAAAATTTTGGGGGGAATATTATGAACACACTCATTTTTAAGTTGATATCTGAACTCTATCATAAGTTTAAATAATTTAGGCATATTATATATTATAGATTTTTTTAAAATATATGTTTATCAAAACTTTTAAGCTTTAGATTTAGCTTATTTTAATAATGGAAGGTGTCTGCTCTATAATTTAGTTAGCAAAACTAAGCCAGGCGTGGTGGCTCATACCTGTAAGATCAGCACTTTAGGAGGTTGTGGCAAGAGGATCACTTGAGGCCAGGAGTTCGAGACCAGCCTGAGCAACATAGCGAGATCCTATCTCTACAAATAAAAAAAATAAAAGCACCTGGGCATGGTAGCACATGCCTGTAGTCTCAGCTACTAGGGAGACTGAGGTGGTAGGATCACTTGAGCCCAGGATTTCGAGGCTACAGTGAGCCTCAAGCCTGGATGACATAGCTAGACTCTATCTCTAAAACAAAACTAGTCAACCAAATAAAACTAGTCTGTTGAATAAAACTTACTTTCTATTAGAAAATTAAGACTATTCTGTTACATTGGCATATTTATTTGCCCTGCTCAATTCTGGTTTTATTACTGTGGCTTTATAATGAGTATTGAAATCTGTCTGATAGGACTAATGCTTTCACTTGGTTCTTTTCAAGGAGTCTCCATCTATCCTTAAGTCTTTGCATTATAAGTATAAATTATATAATTCACCTTGTTCAATACTGTATAGCTTTTGTTGCTTTTATGAATGCTATTTTTTTAACTAACATTTTCTAATAGAGTGTAGCTGACATATACTAATGCTCTTGATTTTTTTTTTTAATTATGAAGATGTAGGATACAATTCAGGGTTAGGTATACAGACGTTGATTATGCAGGTACCCTTGTTGATGAAGTATGCCCCTCCCTCCCCTAGTGGTTTTCCTCATCTTCCAATCCCACCCGCCTCCCTTGACAGTTTCCCACTACTGCCAATCCCTTTCTTATAGTATTATAATTGTTCAAAGTCCGCTTATGAGTGAGAACATATGGTACTCTGTTCTTTGTTTCTGTGATAGATCACTGAGTATAATTGACTCCAGATCCATCCAAGTTGCTGCAGAGTCCATATGTTTGTCTTTCTTTATGGCTGCATAATATTCCATTGTGTATATGTACCACATTTTTTTATCCAGTCCAGCTTTGATGGGCAACATGGTTGGTTCCATGTTTTTGCTATGTGCATAGAGCTGCAACAGACATACGTGTGCAGGTATCTTTTTTGTAGAATGATTTGAGTTCCTCCGGGTATATTCCCAATAGGGGGATTGCTGGGTCATATGGAAGATCAATTTCTAGTTCTTTTAGAAATTGCTACACTGTCTTCCAGAGAGTTTGCACTAGTTTGCATTCCCACCAGCAGTGTAGAAGCATTCCTTTTTCTCCACATCCTTGCCAGCATCTGTTTGTTTTATTAACGATGGCCATTCTTACTGGGGTTAGGTGGTATCTCAATGTGGTTTTGATTTGCATTTCTCTGATGATGAGTGAGGCTGAGCACTTTTTCATGTGTCTGTTGGCTGCCTGTATATCTTCTTTTGAGAAGTGTTTATTCATGTCTTTTGCCCACTTTTTAATGGGACTGTTTGTTTTTTTCCTTTTGGCGCGTTTGAGTTTCTTGTAGATGCTAGATGTTAGGCCTTTTTCAGATATTTTGGCAAATATTTTTTCCCATTCTGTGGGCTGTCTCCCTGCTCTCTTGATGGTTTCTTTTGCTTTGCAGAATCTTGTTAGTTTGATGAGCTCCCACTTGTCTATCTTATTTCTTAATGTATTGGCCTCTAGGGTTCTGAATAGGAATCGGTTGCCAGTTCCAATTTCCATAAGGGTGTCTCCTGCATTTTCTAAAATTTTTATAGTTTGAGGTTTTATGTTTAGGTCTTTGATCCATTTAGAGTTAATTTTTGTGTATGGTGATAGGTAAGGGTACTGTTTCAATCTTCTACATGTGGTCAGCCAGTTTTTCCAGCACCATTTACTGAATAGGTTCTTCTCTCCCCAGTGGTTGTTGTTGGAGGCTTTGTCAAATATGAGTTGGTTGAGGAATTGAGGCTTTGCTTCCGGAATCTGTACCTTGTTCCATTGGTCTATGTGCCTGTTCTTGTACCAATACCAGGCTGTTTTGATTACTGTAGCCTTATAGTAAAGTTTGAAGTCTGGAGGTGTAATGCCTCCTGCCTTGTTTCTTTTGCTAAGGATTGTTTTGGCTATTCATGGTCATTTATGTTTCCATATGAATTTCTGTATTGTCATTTCCAGGTCTGAGAAGAATGATGTTGGTAACATAATGGGTATTGCATTGAATCTATAGATTGCCTTTGGTAGGATGGACATTTTAACAATGTTGATTCTTCATATCCATGAGCATGGAATATTTTCCCATTTGTTTGTGTCTTCTTGGATTTCTTTGAGCAGTGTTTTGTAGTTCTCATTGTAAAGGTCTTTCACTTCTCTGATTAAGAAGATGCTGAGGTATTTCATTTTTTGTGTGGCTATTGTAAATGGGATTATGCTTTTAATTTGGGTATCTGCCTGCTTGTTGTTGGTGTATAGGAATGCAACTGTCTTTTGCACATTTATTTTGTACCCTGAGACTTTGCCAAAGTTCTTTATCAGTGCAAGCAGGTTTTTGACGGATTCTCTTGGATTTTCAAAGTATAGGATCATATCATCAGCAAAGAGGGATAACTTGACTTCCTCTTTTCCTGTTTGGATAACCCTGATTTCCTTCTCTTGTCTAATTGCCTGAGCTAGGACTTCCAACACAATGTTGAACAAGAGGAGTGAGAGTGGACAGCTTTGTCTTGTTCCAGTTTTCAGGGGAAATGTTTCCAGTTTCTGTCCATTTAGCAACATGTTAGCTGTGGGTTTATCCTAGATGACATGATTTTTTTTTTTTTTTATTGTTTTATTTTATTATGTTATTGTGGGGTACAGTTAGGGGTTAGGCATACAAAAATATTTCGTTCAGGTACCCTTGTTGATAAGAGGTGTCTCCCCATCCTCAGATAGATACCCACCACCATTAATCCCATTCCCTTCACCCC
>CAUYQG010139841.1:0-15375 GCA_963574415.1 Tarsius wallacei | reverse complement strand
GTGGTTTTGATTTGCATCTCCCTGATGATTAGTGAGGTTGAACATTTCTTCATGTGTCTGTTGGCTGCTTGGATGTCTTCCTTTGAGAAGTGTCTGTTCATATCTTTTGCCCATTTTATAATGGGGTTGTTTTTTTCTTTTCCGCACATTTGAGTTCCTTGTAGATCCAAGATGTTAAGCCTTTGTCAGACCTGGAGTTGGCAAATATTTTTTCCCAGTGCGTAGGCTGTCTCCCTGCTCTCTTGATGGTTTCTTTGGCTTTGCAGAAGCTAGTCAGTTTAATGAGGTCCCACTTGTTATCTTATCTCTTATGGCCTGTGGGTTTCAGGTCTTGTTCAGGAATTGGGTGCCAGTTCCAATTTCCATACGGGTACGTCCTTCATTTTCTACGGTTCTTATGGTTTGATGTTTCATATTTAGGTCTCTGATCCATTTAGAGTTAATTTTTGTGTATGGGGATAGATAGGGGTCCTGTTTCAATCTTCTGCATGTGGTCAGCCAGTTTTCCCAGCACCATTTACTGAATAGGTTCTCCTCCCCCAGTGGTAGGTGGTGGAGGCTTTGTCAAAGATGAGTTGGTTGAGAAATTGAGGTTTTGCTTCTGGAATCTCAGTTCTGTTCCATTGATCTATATGCCTGTTCCTTAGTACCATATTTTGTAAATGGCTGTAACGGGACACTGTCAAGGGAGGGAAGGAGGGCACATAACATCAATAAGGTTCTCAAACTAGGCAAATTGGGGACCAAAGGGAGGTCAAAATTTCACCTCTATGATGACCACTTGCATACCTAATTCTGAATTGTACTCACACCTTTAAAATAAAAAAATTGAAAAGCAAATGGAATACATACTAAATAAAATAATGTAAGTCATATGATTATATTCTCTATCAGGTAATTTTGATGAAAATAAAAAATAAAAAAGTAATTGAAAAATTACCATATCTTTGGAAATTAAGGATTACACTTCTAAATATCGAGTCAAAAATTAGATCTTATTGAAAACTACAAAATAATTTGAACAATGATAAAAATACTATATACCAAAAGTTGTGTCATGAAAAGAATATTGAAGTGAAACTTACATTTTTAAATTCAGGTAGCGGAAAAGAAGAAAAGCTAAATATAACTTATCACATACAAAATTAAATAATTGGAAATTAATTCCATATCAATAAATGCATCAATTAATAATTAGCAACATAATAAAACTAAGAAAAAGGAACTTTCTTATTCCAACAAGGGTTATCTATAAAAAATATCTAATGAAAGTACATAACTGAGAAATGTTGAAAGTTTTCTCTTTGACATTTTGACTATGACAGGCCACTATCATTTTTATCCAACTTTGTGCTGAAGATACTAGCCATCATAGAAGTAAATTTATAAAATTTGTAAAAGAAGCAAATTGTTATAATTTTCAAATGTTTTGCATTCAGATATAGTGAAAAAATCATAAACAGTATTAGAATTAATACGTTCAGAAAATTTGCTGAATATAAAATCAATATATAAAAACCAGTGGGTTTTTTTCTAAATACCAGCAACAATCACTGTGAAATGGGATTTAACCAATAGCATTTTCAATATTTTCAAATATAAGTAAAATCATTCTGGGAAAAATTAAACAAATTTTTTAAACAGATATCAAAGTAGACTTTACTAATGAATAGGTGTACCATGTTCATGGATAGCAAAGCTGAATTTGTGCGTGTGTGTGTGAGTGTGCATCTATGTGTGTCTGGTAACTTGTCAAGCTGATTCTAAAATTTATATGGAAATATGTGTCTGGATTTAGAGCTGTGAATCTGTAGATCAAACACCCTCATTATGCCAGACGTTTTATGGAGAATAAGATGCTACAGAGCAAATTGAGAGTATTAGAAAACTTCTTCCTTAAACTACAGTGTTTTAGAGACCTCCTGTAATTGGTTCCTATTTGTGTAAATACTTTCTTATTTAGAAGTTGTTTGAAATTTGGCAAATAAAAGTTCTCATGGATGGTCATTTTAGGGCTCTGAGTCATTCAAGGATCTGAGTCCTGGATTAAAATGTCTAACCAATGTTGTCCTTTCTATGTATTGCCTGTCTCGCATCTGCCATGTGAAAGTCTGAGGAAATATTTTTATTAAGTGCACATTGATTTCAAAACCTTGGTTTGCTTTTAATGTGAAAAATTCTATTCAGGTTCCCTCATTGATTAGTCACAGACTATTTAGCTGATAGCCTAACAATGGTTCTCCAATATGACTTTATTCTTTCACTGGAAATTGGTATTCCATACAGGGAAGCTTAACAAGCAAGAATGGAGAAAGGGGCTCTTGTGTTGCCTTATGACAGCTAGCAATTGTAAATGAAAAGAATTATGAACCAGAATCCCCAGCCCACCACTAAAATCTGGAACTTCTTTGTAACTTCCTCCTTATCACCATCACCAAACCTTGTGTCTTCTCCCGAAGGACATCTCAAGTCTGCCTATGTCTCCCCATCATTACAGCCTCCATTCAAGTCCATCATCACTTTCTTAAACATTTATAAGGTCATCCTAAAAAGATTTCCTGTTTCTACTGCCACTGTCCTATTAACCTGCTTTTTACACAGAATTCAAAGTCATATTTGGGAAATTAAAAAAAACAAAGCCCTTCTCATAACTCCTATTTAAATTCCCATTTCACTTCCAGCCCACATTAAAAAAACATGTAAAGCTACAAGACTGTACCTGATCTAGCTACAGTCTATCTCTCCAACCACTACACACATCCCCTTTTTAGGGGTCAATATATCATTATATTCTACCTATACCAATATACTTTTATTTAAACATAACAAGCTCTTTCTTATATCAGACTTGTTAACTCCCATTCAGTTTTCAAGTTCCAGCCCAAATGTGTCACTTCCTCAGAAAGGGGCTCCCCCAAAATCCATTATTCTTTCTTATAGCACTGGTTTTTTTGCTAGTATGTGTCACAATTTATAGTTATATATTAATTTGTCTAATACTATCTGAAATATTTTCCTCTCCCACTAGACTTGAAGCTAATAGAGGGCAGAACAATAAAATATTTATTTATTTTGACTTACCACTATGTACCCAATATGCCTAGAAATAGTAGACAGTGAATAAATATTATCAAATTAATTAATTAGTGCAATTATTTGTATGACCTCAAGAAATTAACTTACTTTCTCTACTTTCTAACTTATTCAAATTTATCTCATGATCTACTATTTTATAGAATACTAACAGGACATTAATAGATAGTTGTGAGAAAAAATGATATGAGCTTGTTTTATTTATACCTCATTGCTGTTTGAAGAATAAATTGTAGAGAGACAGGAGGAGACAAAGAAACTTAGGATGAATGTGGAGATAGTGGTGAATAGAGATGTCAATAGATGTGGCACATGCTTTGTAGTAGAATCAAGTTGGATTTGAGGAAGAAGAAAAGGGAACAATTAAGAATTCAGAATGTTGACTTTGGCAGCTGAGTGGCCATTTATTTGGACAAGGACAACAAGGGAATGAACATGTTTTAAGGGCATGTGCCATTTAAAATGACTTCTAGACAACCATAGAATGTGTTAAGAACTTTTCTTATCTTCACATCTTCATTATCCTGGAATCACTCCAGCCACACTGGTCTTCTTTTCTCTTCTTGAAGAAAGCAAATTAATTCCTTCTAAGACTGACTTCTCTCCTTGATCATCACTGGACTGGCTTCTTGACATCCAGTTTGCAGCACAAAAGTCTTCTCCACAGAGCAGCCTTCCTGGACCATATAAAGTCTCTAAAGCTCATTGTCATTTCCACAGCAGCTCCTCTTATGCCATCTCTCACTATCAGATGTGTTCCTCATTTGTTTATCTATTGTCTGTGTCCACCCCTTTAAATAATATCTCCATAAGAGCAGAAACAGTGCTTGTTATAATAGAAGGTGTTCATAATACTTGTGGAGTATGGGAATACACAAATAAGCAACCTGGAAACACCTGAGAAGTTGGCTGACCTTCCCAGGGAACCAGGGAGGGCCGTTCTCTATGAGAAGAGATGACAGAAACCAGTGCACATTTTTACAGATGCGGGAGCAATGAACCAGAGTTTCTCTGATTTATCTTGTAGCAGATGTTGTTTCTGTGCTCTGACCTCTGTCCTGGGGACAGCAATTTAGAAAATGAACGGGTGGCAGCACATGATTATGCCATATACACTTATTTAATTGAAATGATCTCATTTTGTAATAGAGACTGCAAACTGGGAGGAAACCCTGAGTGGCGGCTTCTGCTGTCCTTGGGCCCTTCACCTGGACTCTGGGCTCATGGATGATTCTTTGTTAATCTCTCTTCAGTCTTTGTTGGCCTTTTTTCCTTCTCACTGTTTCTCCCCTGTGACTTTGAAACTACTTTTCTGTCTCCCCCAGCAGTTAAATTTTAATTATCCTCTTCTTCACAATCTCATGGCATTGCAAGTATTTTACTTACATAAATTCTGTTCAGGGATCTGATTTCAGGCATCCTGCTCAAGGCTGTGCACAAGGGCAGCGTCAGCCCCTGCTTAGAATCTGCCTCCCCCATTGCTCACCTGAATTCTTAAGCTCTAGAAGTTCATGAATTTGTTCTGAAATGTCTGTGATCTGCAGTGTGTTCTTCACCTGCATGTGCCATAAATGATTTGGTAAAGTTAGAACTCTTACTTTCCACTTATTCTAGAATTTCTGGGTCTTTTTCTATCCTCCTATTATTTCTTATGGCTCTCTATGAACCCAGACTACCAGCTAATACAGAAAAATAAGAACGGTTAACTTCGATAGTGATTGTGAATTTCAATCACAAACACAGATGTTCAGATAATAAAATTTTCTTTTAATGTATTCAAAGATGTTCAAGCACATAGTTTTCAGAGTCAAGTAGCTCATAACATATATAACAGAAATAGCAGACTGTTCCACCTCTCTCACCTCTAGTCCCACCTTAAAATATTGGCCATTTCCAATCTGTCTAGCTGATTTTTCCTGCAGTAATTACACACATATTTCTATAAAGCATCTATTTATTTTTGCTTCTTGATTTTTCCATTTTAGATGGTATCCGATTCAATGATTTCTTAATGTGTAAGATGAAGATTCAGGTTTTTTTTTTTTTTAAGAGATTCACTTTCTGTTGCCCAGGCTGGAGTGCAGCGGCATGATCATAGTTCACTGTGGTCTCAAAATCCTGGGCTCAAGCGATCCTCCCTTCCACTTTAGTTTCCCATATAGCTATGACTATAGGCATGTGCTGCCATGCCCAGCAATTTTTTTCTTTATTTTTTCTTATAAAAATAGGGTCTTGCTATGTTGCCCAGGCTGGTCACAAACTCCTGGTCTCCAGCAATCTTCCCACGTCAGTCATCCAAAGCACTAAAATTAAAGATATGAGACAACATGTCCAGCCATATTTAGCCTCTTTAAAGCACAACCCCAATGTGAGCATCTGCGTGCATAGACACACCCCCTTTTCTCAAAAAAGTATTGTTTCTGTGCATTTTAATGATAATTTTCTTTTTAGAAATTGTTTACCCTGGAATTAATACCTTGTCTACTTGTCTCCATTTAGATTCCTAAGTACTGTTAATTAATCAATCCTCTGCCTCCCTAAAAGAAGGATAAAATTCCTTTTAACATATTGATTTTTTTAAATTGAAGACATCCACTAAGAGTTTTCTGTCTTCCTCCTCTAATAAGCTAGGCCTGTGCATAACTGTTCCCCTGAGAATTTTCTTTATTACCATCCTGGGAATTTGCTTGTTCATACTTTAGTGTGTGTCTTCTGGGTTAGATATTTCTTTGCTGATATAGGAGCCGAGGGACAATTTCTCCTTCACCCTCCGAAGATTCACTGAGAAATCAACTGGTAAAAGGCAGATTAATTGAATGAAAGGCATACAAATGTATTAACATGCATATGGACAAGAATCATATAGTGATTACCCCAACTACCCAGTGAGGTTCAGAAGCATATATACAATCTTGAGGTTACTGAAAGAATGGGACTTGGATCATGGCAAAATAGGTTATGGGAGGGGGTAAAAGAGAGCTGGCCAGCAAAGTTGGTCTTATAATATAGATGAAATTTCACAGGTAGCATCCCTTAGAAAGAAGAGATGGTAAATATTTGTTTTCAGACCTTTAAAGGTGTCAGACTCTCAGTTAATATTTCCTGGATCTGACTGCCCCAGTGCAGAACCTCTACAAATGGCAAATCCCCCCATACTTGCCACCAACAAAGGTCGCTTTGAAGGAGTATTTCTGTTTGCAGGCCCTCTGAACAGTCATCTCAAAGTATGTTTAAATAGTACATTTTGGGAAATATTTGTGTTTCCTTCACTGGAATCCATTTCTTCCCTTTCTTTGTTCAATTTGTTATTTATTAGAGTTTATCTTCCAACAAATATTTCATGGGAAGTAACTGTTTGAGGACTCTGAAGACATTATTCTTCTCTTTCACTTAATTGATGGCTTAAGTGCAAATAGGATTACAAGTAAAAAATCATTTTTCCCACATAATTTTGAAGATGCTGCTCATTTTCTTCTAAACTCTTCTATTGCCAGAAAAAAACAACAATAACAACAGCAAACTCTTGTTTCAATTGCCTCTTGCAAAGTAGCAAATGGCCACAGATTCCAGTGTTTGAAACCATGGTTGATCATCTCTCATTATTCTCTGTTGGTTGGCAGTTCTCTTGCTGGATTCACACACTCAATCTCACATGATGCGCCCAGCTGAAGCATGGCTTGGAACAGGGGCTCAATTGGAAAAATAAGATGGCTCGGTCTTTCTCTCCTTGTGGTGCTTCTTTCTTTGGAAGGCTTGTCTGGACTGGGCTTCCTCACATGGGGTCAGCAGTGTTCCGAAATGGCAAGAGCCCAAACACAATAGCAGCTTAGTCATCATCATCCTTTGCTTGCATCACATTTGCTGATGCCCCATTGGCTAGAACAAGTTCCATGCCAAGCCTAGAGTCAGTTTGAGAGATGATTACACATGAACATAGGTACTGGGAGATGTGATTCACCTGACAACTTTAATGTAACAATCTACAAACATATGCAAAACATACTCATGACTCCTAAAAATTCATCAAATCACAACTCTGAGGTTAAAGTTCATGATCTTTTTATCTACCTCAGTCTCAGATGTAGATTAGGTTCAGTGGATGTGTTACTCTTTGATTCAGAAATGTGTGAATTAAAAAGTCATGATCTCTGCCTTCTACACATCTGTACATGGTGGTGAGATAAGGACTGGATACCTGTAATAGACACTATTTAAAATGGGGAGGGACGAGAAGAACACAGAGGTCACTGGTCCATAGCAGTTCTGAAATCTAGTTGATCACATGTCAGAGGCTCATGTTTTGCCACAAGAACTTTTTATTGATTAGGCTAAATTCTATCCCTTTGAAGTAGTTCTCTGATTTATGGTTTTCCATGTTTTTTCGTTCCACCTTCCAGGATTCTTCCCTATCAAGAACCTTTTCCTTTTCATATGAAATGGGTCATGTTTTCAACTGAGTGGTTTTCTCAGCCTTCTTCTTGCTTGCATAAAGTTGAAAGACCCAGAGACATCTTTGCATTTTGAGTGATTTCTACTCCTTGTAGTCCAAATGTGTATAATGCCTTTGAAAACTTTCTGGACCTTCTCTAGATCTAATTGTAATTCATTCCATGACCCAGAAGCTACACCCATGATACTTTTTGAGAGAACCATGGGCCATATGTATAGCTGCAGTGTAACACTTTCAGTTTTAGAAGTACTTTTTTCTAGCTGGGAGCTTCTACTAAGTGAGGGTCTTTTCAAGGTCTTAACAGAAGATCTTATGAATACATCCTTGATTTACTCTTTACCCTGAGGCCATTTCTTATTTTGAGAGTCTTTTGCCAGCTACAGAGCCTGAAAATGTGAAACAGTTTTATTTTCCAACCCAGTAAGTCTGAATTGGAAATTCTTCTTGCATACTGAATAGTTCTCTCTTTAGCTCATATTTATCTTCCCATGTCTTATTATACAGAGCTAGCAGAAGCCAATTGGCACTTTCAATATTCTGCCTAGAAATTTTATCTGTAGACATAGGTTAATTTGATATATTTTCTATTTTCCAGCAGTTTTGCCACTTGTTTCATGACTATAAAATGTGGGTCATTGTCTATTAAGCCTCCAATGTCATTGTTACCACTGTACTCCTAGTCTCCATACACAACTCTTCACCACTCTGTCTACCTATACTGCCGTCCCTTCTTAAAGCCAACACTGGACGTGTCCTATTTCCAGACCCCAACCTGTTTTAGTTGTTTATTGCTGCAAAACCAGGCATGATAAAATGGGATAATATATAACTATGAAAAACACCATACAAATCTGAGAAATGATATTATCACTATTATTTCAGAGGACATTTCATCTGAAGCTATAAAAATTGGTCTGTTCTGTGTGAATAGTAGACAAGGTGGACAACAAGCTATTGACATTGTTCACTGATTTTTGGAAATGTGATACTTGCAAGTCCAATTAGCAGCTTTCAGTGTTTTCCATCTCAAACAAAAGACATACTGCATCACAATTGAGAAAAAGACACTTTATTGTAAGTTGTGTTTTTTAATTGGAGAGCTGATTAAAAATGCATTGCCTAGAATTTAGGAAAGATGAGTTGGGTTGCCTTTACTCCTGTGAGTGCATTTCTGTATCAAATAACAAGCAGGGGTTTAAAAAGACTGGTTTCCATTGTCATTTCTGATACCGAGCTGTGTGACCTTTGGCAGGCACCTCATTGCTCTAGCCAGCGTTCTCAATGTTCTCATTTGTAATGTGGCAAGGTTAGGCCATCTGCTCTTCATCATTTCTCCTAACCTTAACAGTCAATGACAGAATAATTTGAGCTTTTAAACAAATCTTCTCCATCTGGAAATTGGACTTAGCATCAAAAGAAGACACAATTTCAGTATTTGAGAAAACTCCTGAGACAATTTTTATAAAATATCTTGAGTTATTTTAGGTGAAGTACCATGAAAATCTCATGCTTTTGTTACTAATAAGTTTGATCTAAGGTAAACTAGTAGGGGTAAATCACTTCCTTAAAATATGTTGATCACCCCTCAGTGATGAAAGTGATTCAGATAATTAATCTAGCAACAATTCAATTTCATGAAAGAGTGAGCATTAAAAGTGCTGGGCATGTGCTGGAGAAAATGTCCACCTATTAAGCGTAGATGTAGATTTGCACATGACAATCTGTATGTATAGTTGTCTACTAATTTGTTTTTATTCTCAGAGAAGTTGAGCACAGACAAGCTAGAAAACACACTTGAGAACATATTCTACAGAGATTAGTTGGAAAATCTCTAAAGATATAGAAGGAGAGAGCATCCTTTCTGCTAAAATATAAATGCAATTCCCTAAATTGGCAGCGTAATTTAGTTTTGAGTAGTTTAATTATTTACTAGATGATTATAGCTTATCAGATGAAGACTCAAACTCAGAAATGAAAAGATCAATACCACCTCTAAATCTTAATAAATTTAACATCAGTTTAAACATCAACAAATAGCTGGGTTCTCTTTTGGGCTGCACCACTAGAAAAACATGCAATTTGGATCAAATAACTCCACTGAACTTTATCTATATAGGTTGCTGAAGAATAAAATAGTTAATAAATGTGCATTTTTTTTGTAAACTACAAACTACTATTAAAAATTGAGAGCTTATTTTCGTTCATAGGGTTATTGTTAACTTATGTCATTTATTGATGACTTCTTCAATACACAAACTAGAACAAATGTCAAGCGAGTTTTTAATTCCATATACACTGATATTTTGTAAAGTTGGTAGACACAAATATTTGCTTAATTTATTCCAAATATATTATATAGAGTATGCTATATATAGCATATTTCACCATATTAATAAAATGTATAATATAATATACTGATACAATACTTTGTGTTAATTAATATATAGCATATGAATATATTATATAATAACAACATATATGGCATATATATGTTAATATATATCATATAGATTGATTTATCATATTGATATACTATACAATATGGTATGTTCTATTAATTATATATTGTATATAGTCTATATAATAGCATATGCTTATAGAGAGAACTAATTGTTTCTTTTAAAAATGTGCTACATGGTAACTGATTTTTTTTCTCTTTTTTGAGTTGGAGTCTCACTCCATCACCCAGACTGGAGTGCAGTGGCACACTACCAGGCTCAGATGATCCTTCTGCCTCAGCCTTCCAGGTAGCTGGAACCACAAGCATGTGCCACCATGCCCAGTTAATTTTTCTACTTTATTGTAGAGATGAGTTCTCACCATGTTGTTCAGGCTGGTCTCATACCCCTGGACTCAAACAATCCTCTTGCCCCCGCCTCCCAAGTTGCTGGTATTACAGGTTTGAGCCACTGCGCCCGGTGTCATTGTAACTATTTCACAATGTAATGACTAATTTCCCTAAGCCAGACTTAAGTGCAGGAATAATAGTGAATCTTCTTCAGATACCAAGACTTCTATTATTTCCATTGGTTACTCATTTACTTGGCATTTTTTTTCATTAGTCTCTCATTTAAGTGCATTCTAAATTTCAAAATTAATAAGTGTATTAATAGTTTTTATACACAAATTAATAGTTTTTATTCAAAAATTTTCATTAATATTTTTGACTATTTTGGTGTGGTAGATTCCTAGAAATTTCTGGAATTGATGAGCCAAAGTTACAAATTTGATACAAATTGACAAATGATTTTAAGAAATGTTTGCAAGTTTTCAATTTGTGCTCTTACAGGCAAAATGAGAGAACTCGGTACATAGGGCATGCTTTCCAATATTGAGTAAGATGTTTCCAAAGTTATTTCTAATTTGCAATACAAAAGCAGTCATTTATTGCTTTAATTACATGGACTTTTATCATTACAAACCTGCCCCATCCCAAACAGTAGCCACCAGACATATAAGTTAAATTAAATTTCACTAAAATTAAGTAGAATTAAAAATTCTGCTTCCCTGCAGCCCCAATAGCAGTGCCCAATAGCCACATGTGGCCGCAATACTGAACAGCACAGAAAAGGACAACGTTATTGCACACATTTTTGCTGCCATACAGGCTAGACTTTATTTTTATAAATTAATTAACTAGCTATGATCATGCTATTTCAATTACAATGGACAGACACAGCCGTACAACTCAAACCTGCTTAGAAAAATAAAAATAAAGACCTTTTTCTAGCTCATTTCACAGGTGATCAAGGTAGGTATGATTCCTCAGGCATGTTTTGGTACATGATTTTAAGCAATGCTTCTCTTTTTGTCTCTCTTTTGCCCCTCTACAGAAATCAGTAATCTATTTTTTTCTTAAATTTTTAAATTTTCTTTCACATTCTCTGTTTGGTGGCAAAGATGACATCTTGTAGTTTATATCAATCTAATTATTTTCGTTAAATTTTTTTTTTTTTTTTTGTAGAGACAGAGTCTTACTATGTTGCCCAGGCTGGTATCAAACTCCTGGGCTCAAGCGATTCTCCTGCCTTAACATCACCAGGTGCTGGAATTACAGGCATGAGCCACCGCACCTGATCTTATGGTTTACCTAATTTTCACAGGCAATTCTCTCATTAGCAACGTGATCTGACTTATTTTAATCATATAAATTAATCATATAAGGGCTTATTTAAAAACTTATTATAAAAATTGTTTATAGCACTCAATTTTCCCATTCAGAGCATAGTAATGTCCTGTGTGTCCATGTCTGTTTTATGGATCCTAGAAATATTTTTGTTTGCTTTCTGATATTTTTTACAAAAATTTCACAAAATGTAAAACTAGGTACTTCATATTTCTACTTTTGTTTTGGATGTGGTCATGTCTTTTTATTTTCTTCTAAAAGCTTTTTGCTAATTTCTAAGAAAATCATTAAATTTTCTGTATCTATATTTTATCTGGTTAGTTTGCTTAACTAACTTATTGAGTCTAACAGTTTTTCAGTTGATTCTCTTAGGCTATCTAAGAGATAACCTAAGTATAATCTTTGAATTATAAATGGACTGCTTTTTCTTTTTTAAAAAATAGCTCAAGTTGTATTTGTCCTTGTCTTTTTTAATTCACCAGGACATTCTGAGCCATTTTTAAAATTTTGAATTAAAACTCATTCATAGTGCTTGCAGTTTTTTACTTTGAAAAAAGTCACAATTGAAAATATGTAACGCAGATTTTTTTTTTTTTTTTTTTTTTTTTGATTTGGAGTCTCACTCGGTCGCTCAGACTGGAGTGCAGTGGCCGCTCCCGGCCACCACAGCCTCGTTCTGCTGGGCTCCGGCGATCCTTCCGCCTCAGCCTTCCGAGTAGCTGGAACTACAGGCACGCGCTACCGCGCCCGGCGAATTTTTGATTTATTGTGGAAATGAGGTTTCATCAAGTTGCCCAGGCGGGTCTCGAACCCGCGGGCTCAGGCAATTCACGCATTAAGAATACTGACATATAAGGAGTAAAGATGTCAGTATTCTTAATATCCACATCTTTACTCCTTATATGAAGGGCTGAAATACTGGCATGGCTGGGTACAGTAAGAGTTACCACCTGTGGGAGGGACACACGTTGTAGGGGGAGCTTCAGAAACTCTTGTTTATCCCCTATTTTTCCCACACTTTTACCCAATTAGTTGCATAGAGGAGCTTTATCACTGGAGAGTATCTGTAATGACTAAAATTGCCTGTTTCTGTATTGTCTACATAGGCTCTGCTTCAGGGCGTGCAATAGTAATGGTATGTACACCCTCACATCCAGGAAACCTTCCAGCCTCTACAGTGCAGCATCATGGTGTCTCTGGACTTGGATTGTTTTGTAAATGCCTTCAAATTCACTTTTCACTTTCAAATCACCAAAATTTGAAAATATATGGTATGTTGTTTGTTTAAAAATATAATACAGACAGAACTGGTCAGTAGACATATATATCTTCCAAGGTCGATGTATATCGACCTTTGACTTACATTGAATTTGTGGTGAACAAATGTACTTTTGCAAGTTTTAAAGTAACATAAAATGTTTGGCTTAATAATCTATTTTTAGCTGTCGGTGTTAAATTAAGTTTAGCCTACAGCTGCCCTCTTACATATTGTAAGTTCAGCCTGAAGGTTTCTCATTTATGGTTGGATGAGCTACCTTTCCCGGGTTGTACTATCCTTGGACTAATACGCTTGGGTCCTTCTGGCTTCTGTCTTTCACATATGATTCTAAGTTCAGATTAAAGTGCACAGTGCTCTTTTAATTTATGTTGGATTGAAGGTATTCATCAGTTTTATTCTGCTAACTTAAGTTTCAATCTTCCATTTGTTCAGCATCTGACTGGTAGAGAGTTAGAAGCAGTCTGCAATTCCTTTTTGAGCCGAGTTTTAAGAAAGTCAGCACAAGCTGTATACATTGCCTATGAATTTTTTCTGCTACTGTTTAGTTTCTTAAATTAAAATATATATATATATATTCTCAGAGGGCCAGTATCCCAAGACAGAAGACTGTTCTATTCATGCCCTTTTGCTTTTTGTCCTTTTATAGGCTGGGAGTCTATGAAGACCAGCAGTGAGGAGGCATGAACAGGCATGAGACGGTAGGGCACTCAGGTGATACATCCACTCCATGAGAGGATCTGGGATGCTCTTCATCATTATTTGTTTTTGTTTACTTTTTTTTCTGCGTGGTTGTATTTTGGCTCATTTTACAGTCAGTACAAATTCTGAGATCCCCAAGAAGAAACAGGCAATAAAAGAGTGTTCGAAAATTTTTTTCCCTCCCATTTTTTGGAGCCATCTGGCTTATTTTGACATGCAGGAGAGTAAGTGAGATATTTAGTCCAAGAATATATTTCTTAGTACCTACACACATAGAAGATATACTTAAGGGAAGTATTGCCCCTTCTTGAATCTACTGTTCGTTTTTCTCTAACGTACTGTGTTGGTAGACTATATGTTAATATGCATTTATGAGTATTTTTATGAGATGGGAAGAACACTATTTGCCATGTTAAATAAAAGTAGTCTTTAGTTTGTTGAGTAATATAAAGAATTGGTAGAAACTTCTATTGATTGGAAGCATCTGTTTTGTCAGTATGAGATTTATTTCGGTCTTGGAGATAACCTCTAAAAGCAGGATGAGAGAGCGAGGAGGAATAGAAAAGAAATAATTTTCACTTTTGTGGCATCTAAATCTAATGTTTTTCAAAGTCATGAAACTGCATCAGCAGTTTAATTTGATTGGCACAGATGCAAAAGTGGAACAATCCTTGGCCTTAGGCTATACTCCTAGATACCATTTATTCAACAAATATTTATGGTGTGTCAGGTTGTGTACTCGTCATTAAGGACAAAAATGGTGAGAAAGACACTTGGCTTCTGCCTTTTTTGGGTTATATATCTTAATGAGGAGATATACCAAAGAGAAAAATAATGCAGCAGCATTAGTAAGAAACGGTCAATTGAATAAATGCATTGGCAGGGTACACTAAGTGTGCTGAATAAAAATAAATAGATAAGTTTTTAATAATAATGAACAGGAAACTATTTTAGACTAGGTAGATAGAGGAAGCTCTTTTCAAGAGAGTGATATTTAAACTGAGAGTCACCTATGAGAATGAAATGTAGTTGAATGAAAGGTACATATAACTCATTAATAAGCACAGAAGATGACAGCATTCATAAAGGCCTAGAGGAAAGAAAAGCATGACATTCTGTGTTTGTGAGTCAGAAGTAGAGACAGTACAGCTGGAGAGGCATGGCCACACAGGAAAATGACACAAAATGAGGGAAGTGAGATAGGCAGGTCATGGTAAGAAGTCATAGTAAAAAGTCATGGAAGGGTATAACTTCTTACTCTTTACCCATAAAAAGGATAAATAAGCATTGCAAGGATTTATATAGGACAGTAACATAATCTTTTTGTGATACATGAACACTGATTTTACTGTTAACTGGAGAAGGAATTAACCCTCCTAACCCTGTTAGGAGGCTTCTGCAATTATCCAAGGGGGTCTAATAGTAACTTGCATTAAGATGATAGAAACTAAGATAAAAAGCAGAGGTCAGCCGGGCTCGGTGGCTCAGTCTGTAATCCTGTACCTTGGGAGGCTGAGGTGAGTGGATTGCCTGAGCCCGTGGGTTCAAGACCCACCTGGGCAAGCGAAACCTCATCTCTACAATAAATCAAAAAATTAGCCAGGCGTGGTAGCACACGCCTGTAGTTCCAGCTACTTGGAAGGCTGAGGCGGAAGGATCGCCGGAGCCCAGCAGGTCGAGGCTGCGGTGGCCGGGAGCGGCCACTGCACTCCAGTCTGGGTGACAGAG
>CAUYQG010139837.1:0-13475 GCA_963574415.1 Tarsius wallacei | reverse complement strand
CGCCCGGCTAATTTTTTGATTTATTGTAGAGATGAGGTCTCGCTTGCCCAGGCGGGTCTCGAACCCGCGGGCTCAGGCAATCCACTCACCTCAGCCTCCCAAAGGCACGGGATTACAGGCTGAGCCACCGAGCCCGGCTTGGTCTCCCTTTCTAAGGCCCGATGAGGCACCCCATTCAGACAGGGTAATACTATGACCAGAGTGGCATGACACCCACTTAGGCGAGTCCCCATGGGAGGGCTGAACCCAGAGGGGCAGTCTGCCGGGTATTAATGGACTTACTGCCATTCCCAACATCTGACTTACTAAACTGGAGAAGATTCAACCCACCTTATAGAAAGGACTCACAGAAAATGACTGATCTCTTTGAATCCATCTTTGCTACTCATCAGACTACTTGAGCAGATGTTTGATCTTTTTAAACGTGACTTTGGCCTCAGATGAGAAAAAGCTGGTAACAGATAAAGCAAACAAGGAGGCTTAGCACCTTTGTGAAGTAAACCTGAATGAAACCCCCAACCTGGCTAGGGAGATCCAGCTGTGAATCCTAACTGGGGACCCCCATCATGATGCGGATACAACCCAGATGGATCATTATTGAACATGTATCCCAGTGGGACTTAGAAGGGGAACACTGAAGCAAAAGAGCTTAAACGAAGTTCAGACAGTTATCCAAAAGGCCAGTGAGGACTCCTTTGAATTTTTGGAGTACATTTATCAAGCCTACCGCAGATACAATGATATAGCTCCCCTCAAACTTTATGATGGTAAATATGACCTTCACCCAGCAGAATGCTTCCTGATATAAAAAGAAAGCTAAAGAAACAAGAAGGAGTGCTGGGAATGAATCCTTCTCAGCGAATTCATATACATTTTAAAATATACAATGCCAGGGAAGCAAAGAAACAAAAACCAGCCACAATGTACATGGAAGGAGTAAGAAAACCTCCATAGCAGAAAAAAGACAGAAATCAAGGCAAGCTTTTGGGCCACAATTAATGGGCATATTGCAAAGATAAGGGCCATTGGAAGGCCTACTGCACAGAGGAAAGGGAATGGAAGGGTCAGAAAACAATGAATCCATCCAGGGAAAGGGCCACTGACAGATGGAAAAACAAAACTATGACTCTGATAGCAAACAGGGATGCCCTGGGGGCACCCCTAGACCTCTCACAGCCAATTAAAAATTCTCCCCATGAGTCTGGGTACAATTAATAGCGGGAAACAAACATTGATTTCCTGGTCGATATTGGTGCCACTTATTCAGTCCTTAAACAACTGGACCAGGCCAGGTCCCGTGGCTCATGCCTGTAAACCTAACACTTTTGGAGGCCGAAGCAGGAGGACTGCTTGAGCCTAGGAGTTGGTGACAGTCTGGGCATATAGCAAGATCTCGTCTCTACAAAATAGTAAAAAAAATTAGCTGGGTGTGGTGGCACTAGCCTGTAGTCCCAGCTACTCAGAAGGCTGAGATAAGAGAATCACTTGAGTCCAGAAGGCGGAGGCAATGGTGAGCTATGATTGTACCACTGCACTGCAACCTGGGTGATGGAGTAAGACTCCAACTCAAAACATTTAAATAATTAAATAAATCAATAAATAAGCTAATGTAAAATATCTTTAAAAAAAGCAAAAACAAAAACCAGACCCACAACTCGAGGGTGGACCTCCTGTCTCTGAACAGTGGCTGCTCCCTGTGAAATCTTGCAGGAAGTAGAAAAGTTTACCCTAGAGCAGCCAATCACTGTGTTCATACCTCATCAGGTGCTGACTCTGCTAGAACAAAAAGGTTACTGGCTTCCTTCAGGGTGAATAGGCAAGTATCAGGCCATCCTTCTGGATGACTTGAATGTCACTTTGTAAATCACTGCAGGTCTAAACCCAGCCACTCTGCTTCCAGCCACTGAGCTCGATCAGAGGTTGGAACATGACGGGATCCTTGATGCGGTTTATTCTAGCAGGTCAAACCTGTCAGATTAGACAATGGATGCCCCAGACTGGGAAATGTATACTGATGGAAGCAGCTTCATGGAGGATGTGCAAGGCAGAGCTGGGTATGTTGTAGTAGCCACGGGTACGAAAATAGAGGTTTGCGCCCTCCCTGCTGGCAACTCTGCTCAAAAGGCCAATCTGACTGCTCTCACTAGGGCTTTAGAGCTGCCCCTAGGAAAGTGAGATAATATCTACATTGACTCTAAATATGCCTTCATGGTAGTACATGCTTCATGGGGTTGTCTGGAAAGAGAGAGGACTTCTGACATCAGGAAATAAGTACATCAAACATCCAATAGAGATTCTAGCCCTAAAAGAGGCGGTCCCGTTGCCTGCTCAGGTTGCCATCAAGCACTGTCCCGGACATCAGAAAGAAGTTTCCCAGATAGCCCAAGGGAAGCTACAGAACAGGTTTAATGAAATAGTCCAAGATATTCATCCAACTGTGCCTAACCTATACGTGTTTTGTGGGGTTTTTCGCACAGGAGGTGCAAATGTTTGGGACTTTAACACCCCATTTAGATTTATCAGACTTTAAACCTTATTACACTGAGTAGGATGGTGGGCATGCCATGACTAGGGATTTATCCATATAGACTCTAATTCACAAAGACTAATTTCATGGGATGATCTTACTCCTTGAGACCTTAGTCTACCCAAATTTAAAACATCAGCATAGCCGGGCTCGGTAGCTCAGCTGTAATCCCAGCACTTTGGGAAGTCAAGGTAAGTGGATTGTCTGAGCCCACAGGTTCAAGACCAGCCCGGGGAACTTGGCGAGACCTTGTCTCCACAACTAAAAAAAAAAAAAATTAGCTGGGCATGGTATCATGCGCCTGTAGTTCCGGCTACTTGGAAGGCTGAGGCAGAAGGATCACTGGAGCCCTGCAGGTCGACGCTGGGGTGGCTGTGAGTGTGCCACTGCACTCTAGTCTGGGCAACAGAGTGAGACTCCAACTCAAACAAACAAACAAACAAACAAAATATCAGCACGAGGGAACACACTATGGAAGAGATGCCTTAGTTGACCTAGTGCAACCATACCTCAGGGACCACACCTCCGAAGATCCATTCAGAAAATTACACAAGGATGCTACCTATTGTGTCAAGATAACCCAAAGGCTGAACACCATCCCCCTGAAAAAGGGGTGCCATATAAGGAGATCTGCCCATTTCAAGACCAGCAAGTAGACTTTACACAAATGCCCAAGGCCAGTGGAAATTACAAATTCCTCCCAGTGTTCCTGGATACTTTCTCAAGAGGGGTTGAAGCCTACCCCACAGTCAGAAAGGGTCACAAAGGTAGTCAAGGTTTTCTGAAAAGAGTTAATTCCCTGATTTGGACCTCCATGTTCTAGACAGAATGACCATGGCCCTTCCTTTGTTTCAGAAGTCACCCAGAAGATAAATCAAGCATTACAGATTAAATGGAAATTACATTTGTCATGCCAGGTCACAGTTGACAGAAAAGATGGAGAAAATGAATCATACTTTAAAGAAGACAATGGCCAAACTCTGCTAGGAAACAGACCTAAGTTGGGATAAAGTCTTACCTATTGCCTTACTTGGGATCAGGGTAATACCCCAGTGTGGGCTTGGGTCAAGGCCTTTTGAAATTATTTATGGAAGACCCTTTCAGGCTCCCTTGTCAGAAGTCCTGCCTTTAGATCTCAAGAATGAGTCCAGGGTCAAACAACATGTGCAGCAACTGGACAAATGTCACTAAGTGTGTATCACTTTGTTCTTTCCAGGTCTATATATTCCACAGACGAGCTTCTCTACCTAGGAGACGAGGTGCTGTCAAAATTCTGGAAGAGCCAAGGACTAGACCAACAACGAGCCAAAGACTAGACCAGACCCAATAACTTGTTGACCACCCATTCGTCAGTCAAGTTGCCTGGGGTTAAATCGTGGATATACCACTCTCAGGTAAAGGCTGCCCCACTCCAGCCTGACCACACAGAACACTCTGCTGGACTTATAAACTGATAAAGGATCTGAGACCACTACTTAAGAAGAAGAAATAAGAAAACCTTATAGATAAGTAAAACCGTTTATATACATATATATATATATTTCTG
Source organism: Tarsius wallacei (assembly GCA_963574415.1). Classification (NCBI taxonomy): domain Eukaryota; kingdom Metazoa; phylum Chordata; class Mammalia; order Primates; family Tarsiidae; genus Tarsius; species Tarsius wallacei. Next base: position 9,402 of record CAUYQG010139837.1, on the reverse strand, counting down.
TAAGATGCAGCTCTTACTAACCCTCGTGGTCTTAAGTATGTTTTCCCCACCTGTCACAGCTAATCTTTTCCTGGAATGGGCACAACATTATGCAGAAAGCTTACAACAAGACAAATGCTGGATCTGTGGTCTATTGCCTTTCTCCAGCACCTCTGGTCTGCCCTGGTGGGTTTCACCCATACAAGGGAATGACTGGCTATATTTACAATCATTCATTGAAACCTTTGGACAATGGTCTCAGACGATGGATAATGTAACAAGAAGTAATGTATATAATTGGCCTATTAATGAAACACTTAACAGTTCTGGACATGGTAAGCCCTTTTCAATGAAAGCCACTCGACAGCGGATAATAGCATTATCCACCTCCTTATCAGACTCTAAAGTACCAGTCCAAAGTGTAAAGTCTCAGAACTCCCGCTATAAGGATGGTTTCTTTCAAATCTGGGATGGTTCCCTTTGGCTAACACCAACTGCAGGACACTTAAGTCAGGTAGCACCTCTATGCTGGGAGCAACGGAATCACACCTATGACTCATGGCCCAATCACACTCGAGAAATAGGCTGGATTCCCCACGAACAATGCCAATATACTATAGTTCTGCAAGCAACAGATCTGTTTGCAACCAACTGGTTCCAACGACCTGGCTTAAATTGGTATGCTCCCAATGGTACAGAATGGCTATGTGGCAGTAACCTATGGCCTTGGTTGCCACCAGGATGGCTGGGAAGATGCACTCTAGGACTCCCATGGGTCCAAGGACGATGGGCAAAGTCAATCAGTAAGCCGGTCAATCTTCCCCACCTAGTTGATAGATGGACCAGATCTGTATTCCATTGGTATGATCACTTGGCCGCAATATTTGTGCCATCTCTGGGTCTGGAAGATGTCATCTGGCACATTGAGACCCTTACTAATTATACCCAGAAGGCTCTTAATGACAGTTTCAAAAGTATCTCACTAATCAACACTGAAATGTCCTATATGCGCAAAGCTGTTTTGCAAAATCGCATGGCAATAGACATTTTAACTGCTGCCCAAGGGGGAACTTGTGCCATTATCAAAGTGGAATGTTGTGTGTATATCCCAGATAATTCAGGAAATGTCTCCCTGGCCCTCCAGGATATGAGCAAACAAATTAAGGCTATGGATGACCCCACACCATCATTAAGTGAGTGGCTTGCATCTTGGTTTGGGTTTGGACTATCTTGGTGGAAGAAACTGCTCGTAATCATTGCTATGATTGCAGGAATAGGCATACTTCTTTGTTGTGGATTGTACTGCTGCTGCACATTCTGCATGCAGATACAAGGGGGGCTCTTCCAGAGACTTCTGAGCCCTAAACCATGATGCTCCAGCAAAGTTAGTCTGTAAATTCAGGTACTCAAGAATATTTCCAACTCCAAGTGGATCGGTTCCATTCCAAAGCCCTTGACTACGACCCCACTCAGCAGGAAGTAGCCAGATTGAGTACGTCGGCCCCTTTCCATAGAAATGGAATGGAATTCAACAGTGGGGAGTTGTAACAGAGTACCTCATTTAAAAATGCATTTTAGGCCAGGTGCAGTGGCTCAAGCCTATAATCCCAGCACTTTGGGAGGCCAAGGTGAGAGGACTGCCTGAGCCCATGGGTTCAAGATCAGCTAGGCAACTTGGTGAGACCTTGTCTCTACAATATATCAAAAAATTAGCCAGGTGTGGTGGCACGTGCCTGTAGTTCCAGATATTTGGAAAGCTGAGGGAGAAGGATCACCTGAGCCCAGCAGGTCGACGGTGAGGTGACCATGAGCATGCCACTATATTTCAGCCTGGGCAACGGAGTGAGACTCCAACTCAAAAAAAAAGTATTTTAAAAGTATTTTTTAAATTTTCTCTCTCTTCCTCTTAAACTGTAGCTCTGAAACATGCTTGAGAGGCTTCTTTCCTCCGTTTGCCTACCAGACACTCTCTTGTGTTATGGTCTAATCAACACTCAGCTGCTAACTCTTGTTGCCAATAAAATTCAAAAGGCAGAGAACTGAAGAAAGAGGTTTATTTCTGAATTCAGAGTTTAGGGTGTAAGAACCTGGCGTTTCTGGCACAAGTCTACTCACCCCTTAGGTTTCACAGTTCATGTTGATAAGCTCAGGTATATTGGTTGTTATAGATTAATATCAAACCACATGACTGACAGAGAACTGTACAGAACTTCAGTTACAGCTGCATCTTGTCAATAATGACTTTAGAGTTCACATTTTCTTGGTGCCAGTTACTAGGGATAGCCCACAACTTCATTTCTCAGTAACTCCAGACAAAGGAGTCAATCAAGCTTACCACAGAGCATGGGAGTTAACAGGGCCTATTACAAAGTAAGATATTATTCACTATAACATATCATTAATCAGTAGCTATAACAAGACAAAAGGGTATACAAATTACAAAACATGGTTATATGGTTACCTCTAATTCTTCTAATCTGTGACTACTAATAAAAAGAAGTGACTACCAATTTATTTCTATCAGTTGAATGTACACAGACTGCAGGGGAGTTAGGGATGCCTTGAAGTGACTTAGGAGGAATATATAGGAGATAAGAGAAGACACTCTCCTTAGCTAGGTCTCAGGAATATAAGAATGTGCAAGGTCACTCATTTCGACCTCTCTTCAAGGGCTATGGCAAGATGGACAAGGTTTCGGTTTCACTTGCCCTGTGTTTGCTTATCTTACTATGTGCCTGCCTTTAGAGGCTCCAGGGCTAACCTTGAAACAAAACAGATGACAATGGAAGTCTCTCCCACCTGGAGATTACCTCAAGGCTGCAGTTAATCGACAACTCCAAGATGGTTGCAGCCCATACACCAGATGGGGCAATAACTGAAGACAGTCATCAGAATAAATCATGAAGACCAGCACCCACTGTCACTTCTGCATGCTTCCCATCCCAAGTTCACTTTTGTAAACCCCTTCCCTTAAGACACAAGCTGAAATGGTCTGTTGGAGGTGTAAGCCTGGCCATTTGCCCAACTGCTAGTTTTTGGAATAAAGTCACTTTCATTTCACCATCTCTCATCTCTCGAGTTTGACTTTGAACAGTGAGCAGCCAAGCTTGGTTTTGGTTACATTTCTTTTTGGAAAGATATGAATAAAGTGTTGTATCTATACGGAAGAAGTTGGCTGCAGGGAGAAGTTTCACTCGATCTTTAACTAGAATTTGAGGTTGGCAAACCAGTCCTCCAGCAGGAGGAAGGTATCCTTTGTCCTCTGCCTTTAGCACCTTGTCTCCGTCCAACACCATTTCCTATGCCCCCATCAAACATAACTGATTCTTTGGAGCGAAAACAGCAGCAGTAGCAGCAGCAGCAATTGCTGCTGCTTTTCGGCCTTATCACCATTTACTGAAGACTTACTATATGCTAACCATTTTAAATGTCATCTTTCACTTAAATTTCGTATTGGTCCTGTAGGGTTATAGTCCTTATTTTAAAGATCAGGAAATAGAGGTTCCAAAAAATTGAGTATAGTTGACCCTCGAACAACACAAGTTTGAACTGTGAGGATCCACTTTAACGTGGATTTTCTTCTGCCTCTGCCACCCCTGAGAAAGACCCATCCCTCCTTTTCCTTCTCCTCCTCAGATTACTCAACATGAAGATGAGGAGGACAAAGACCTTTACAGTGACCCCCTTCTACTTAACGTACAGTAAATACGTTTTCTCTTCCTTATGATTTTCTTAATTACATTTTTCTTTCCCTATTTTACTTTATTGTAAGAATACAGCATATAATATACATAACATACCAAAAAAATGTGTTAACCGTTTATGCTATTGGTAAGACTTCCAGTCAACAGTAGGCTATTAGGAGTTAAGTTTTTGAGGAGTCAAAAGTTATACACAGATTAGCCAGGTGTGGTCATCTGCACCTACAGTCCCAGCTACTAAGGAGGCTGAGGTAGGAAGATAGCTTCAGCCCCAGGAGTTTGAGGCTGCAGTGAGCCATGATTGTGCCACTGCACCCTGAGCAAGAGAGAGACACCAATTAAAAAAAAAAGTTATATGCAGACTTTCAACTCAGTAGAGTGAGTGGGGCACTATCCCCTAACACCCACATTGTTCAAGGGTCAAATGTACTTTTGCAAAGTTCACGTGGTTAATAAATATCAAAATCAGAGTTTAAATTAAAGCACCAATGCCAGCTCCTTCCATTATGCCAAATTGCTTGTAGATTCAGTACTTGGAGGTCATCTATGCACAACTAGTTTCTAAGCCTTATCGCCACCAACTCTATCTACTCACAACCCAAAAAACACTAAGTGGAAGAGATACCACGCAGGGGAAATGACATGTGCACAAAAGCATATAGCCTTGCTCTGAAGAACAAGAAGTGATTCTATGTGGATAATGTGGTGAATCATAGGATTCCTGAGGGGAGTTGCTGTACAAGCAAGCACAGCTTTATGGCTAGAAAAGCAAACAAATTTTATGAAATAGCCTGCGGGAAAACCACTTGGAGGTTTTAGAACAGAATACATAAAGAACTCCTATAATTCAATAACAAAAAAACAAATAACCTGCTTTTAATGAGCAAATGACTTAAATAAACATGTCTCCAAAGATGGCCAACAAGCATATGAAAAGATGCTCAACATCATTTATCATCAGAAAAATGCAAATAAAAATGCAATGAGATATCACCTCATACCTGTTAAACTGGTCACATTAAAAAAAAAAAAAAAGCCCAGGCATGGTGACCTGTAATCCCAGCACTCTTGGAGGTAGAGGTGGGAGAATCACTTGAGCCCTGGAGCTTAAGACCAGCCTAGACAACATAGCAAGATCTTGTCTCTCCAAAACTTAAAAAAATTAGCTAGACGTGGTGGTGCATGCCTATAGAACCAGCTATTTGGAAGGTTAAGGAAGGAAGATCGCCTGAGTCCAGAAGGTAGAGACACTTTGCTCCAGCCTGGGCAACAGAGTAAGTCCTCGAATAAAAACACAAAAAACAAAAATAGAAAATACTGAGTATTGGTTATGATGTGGAGAAATTAGAACACTTGCGTACTATTGGTGAGATTGTAAAATGGTACAGTATGGAAGTAGCTCAAAAAATTAAAAATAGAACTATCATATGACCCAGCAAACCCACTTCTGGTATATACCCACCAAAAGAATTGAAAATAGGACCTTGATGTGACATTTGCACACCTATGTTCACTACAGCATTAGCCACAATAACCGATGTGGAAGTGATCTAAATAAAAAAATAGAATATTATTCGGCCTTAAAAAGAAGGAAATTCTTCCATATGCTACAATAGAGGGGAACCATGAGGACACGATGCTAAGTGAAATAAAGAAATAAGTCAATCACAAAAAGACAAATACTGCACGATACCACTTGGTATTTAAGCAAACTCATTTAAGACATCTATTAGAATGGTGGCTTCCAAGGGCTGGGAGGAGGAGGAAAAGGGTGTTGTTCAATGGATATAGTTTCAAGTCATGAGAGAGAAAAAAAGTTCTACACATCTGTTGAATAAAAATGTGCATATAATTTAAAATACTGTACCCTTAAAAACTGTTAAGAGGCTAAATTGACATTATACACTTTTACCTCAATTTTTTTAAAGTACAAAGTCCACAGTCAAGTAGCACATAAAGCATTGATATTCATACAAGATGTTATGCCAAGTAAGGTAGGGAAATTCAATCTTGGGTTTCCAGAATTTTACATATCATATGCTAAAGCAAATGTTTTTCAAGGTTCTAAGAATAAGAATAAAGAAATACATGTGAAAGAATCTTGCTAAAGAAAAAAAATGTGCCGGGCATGGTGGCTCATGCCTGTAATCCCAGCACTTTGGGAGGCCGAGGTGAGAAAATTGCCTGAGACCAGGAGGCCAGCCTGGGCAACTTGTTGAGACCTTGTCTCTACAATAAATTTTTTTAAAAAAATAGCCAGGCATGGTGGTGGGTGCCTGTAATTCCAGCTACTTGGAAGGCTGGGGTGGAAGGATCGCCTGAGCCTAGTAGGTTGAGGCTGCCATAGCCATGAGAGTGCCACTGCACTCCAGCCTGAGCGACAGAGTGAGACTCTGACTCAAAAAGAAAAAGAAAAACATGCTACTAAGTATTTCATTATTATTAAATTACTTGTGCTGATCATATACAGACCTATAAAGGGGAAAAAAGCAGCATGAGTTCTTTATTGTGCTAATGTGAAACCATCACCAAGATATGCAGCAAGGTGCGTAACACAGAAGGAAGAATCATACAATGTCCCATGAATAAAGCAAGTCCCAAAAGACTACATAGTGCATGATCTCATTTGGATGCCTCCAGAACAAAAATTAAGATATACATACATGATAAAACTTTTTCCTAATGTGAGAGGAATATACACATGAAATTCAGGAGGCAGGGAAATGAGAACAGAAAAGAGCACAGAGATAAGATGCAACAATATTAGTGATGTTTTTCCTGAGATGAGTGGTAGGCTCACAGATTTTCATTTTATTATGCTTTATAATGTTCATATATCTTACATATTTTTGTATATATCACATTTCAACAATAAAGGAAAAGATAAAGTGAGGGGAAAAAACCAAGGTGCTAATCAGAGTGTATATAGAATGTAACCATTTGTGTAGGAAAAAGGAAAAAAACCAGAAATCATATTTTTTCTTTTGAGTTGGAGTCTCCTTTTGTCACCCAGGATGGAGTGCAATGACACAATCACAGCTCATTGCAGCCTTCATCTCCTGGTCTCAGGTGATCCTTCTGCCTCAGCCTCCAAGTAGCTGGGACTACAGGTGTGCGTCACCATGCCCGGCAATTTTTTTGAGTTTTTTTTAGAGATGAGGTCTTGCTATATCACCTAGGCTGGTCTCAAGCAATCCTTCCACCTTGACCTCCCAAAGCTGGGATTTCAGACATGAGTCACCGCACCTGTTCTCAAAAACCATCTTTGCTGCTTGTGTAAAGTGTATCAATGTCTGTAAAAAAATGTCTTTGAGGTAGGCCAGGTGTGATGGCTCATACCTGTAATCCCAGCACTTCAGGAGGTGGAGGCGAGAGGACTGCCTCAGCTCAGGGGTTTGAGACCAGCCTGGGCAACTAGGCAAGACTTCAGCTCTACAATAAATAAAAAAATTAGACAGGCATGCTAGTGCATGTGGTTCCAGCTACTTGGAAGGCTGAGGCAAGAAGGATCACCTGAGCCTGGCAGAGGGTGTGCCACTGCGCTCCAGCCTGGGCAACAGAGTGAGACTCTGACTCAAAAAAGAAAAAAGTCTTTGAGCTGAACTCAAGACCCTTATTCTAGATCCTGTCTTCTATTGTATATTTAAGGACATACAAATAATTATTACCTGTCTGCGACAAGTCAGTCAGTACTTGGTACAAGGGGTCCCACATAAAATAAGACATATGTAATCACTGCTTAAAGTAGGGACGTTAAGAGCTTCTAATCGGTCCAGGCAACCTCAAGATCTAATACTCATGCAGCTACAATCAACATCAAAGACCTGTAGCCCTGGACACTTCTTTGGGCCAAAATCCCCCTACCCAAAGGCCCTTAAATAGACCTATTTTGCAGCCTTTCGAGGCCACACTTGCCTCTACATGTCGGCCCCCTTTCCAATCTTTGAAAGGTGAATAATAAACTTTACTTCTTTCTAATTTCAAAAAGAAAAAGAAAAAAGAGCTTCTAATCAATAGGAATCTGGTGCAATGAGGAAGACAGGCTAATAGCTATGTGCAAATGCTACAATAAAGGGGATTACTGGGTGCTCTGGAATCTATAATTCAGATGGTGGGAATGGAGGCTGGGTACGAATCATGCTTAATTTTAAAGGGCAAATAAAAGTAATGCAGGTGAAAATAGAGCAAAGTCAGGCACTAGGATTTGCTGTCAGTTCTCTGCACCCAGGTGCACAATGGAGATGTCAAAGGGCTGGTCGATGAGGGGTTGTTTTAGGAAGACGGAAAATAAAGTGCAAGGGACTGTTTTTTACACCAACCATCATTTATTCTTTGCCATTTTTAAAAGGCTTAAAACTAATAGTTTTTCACATCCACTAGAATGGCTATCATAAAAAAAATGAGATCGAGGCTGCGGTGGCCGGGAGCAGCCACTGCACTCCAGTCTGGGCGACTAAGTGAGACTCCAACTAAAAAAAAAAAAAAAAGCTGGGCTCGGTGGCTCAGCCTGTAATCCCACGCCTTGGGAGGCTGAGGTGAGTGGATTGCCCTGAGCCCGCGGGTTCGAGACCCGCCTGTGCAACTTGGCGAGACCTCATCTCTACAATAAATCAAAAAATTAGCCGGGCGTGGTAGCGTGCGCCTGTAGTTCCGGCTACTTGGAAGGCTGAGGCGGAAGGATCGCCGGAGCCCAGCAGGGCGAGGCTGCGGTGGCCGGGAGTGGCCACTGCACTCCAGTCTGGGCGAGGGAGTGAGACTCCAACTCAAAAAAAAAAAATGGGTAAGTGTCCATCAACCAATGAATGGATAAACAAAATGTAATATATCAATACAACGGAATATTATTCACTCAAAATGAAGTGCTGACACATGCTACAACATGAATAAACCTTGAAAGCATTATATATATATATGAAATGAAAGCCAGATACAAAAAGCCACCTATTGTATGATTCCACTAAAATGAAATGTTTGGGATAGGCAAACCCACAGAGACAGAAAACAGGTTCACAGCTGCCAGGGGATTAAGGGAATGGAGAATTGAGACTGACTGTTAATAAGTATAGGATTTCTTTGGGGGATAATGGAATTAGATAGGGATGATGGTTGCATAACATACTAAGTGAATATACTAACAATCACTTTATGCACACGTTAAAATGGTAGATTTTGGTCAGGCGAAGTGGTTCATGCCTGTAATTCTAGCACTTTGGGAGACCAAGGCAGGAAGATCTCTTGAGCCCAGGAGTTCAAGACCAGCCTAGGCGACATAGTAAGACTTCATCTCTACACAAAAATAAAAAAAATTAGCTGGACATGGTGGCGTGCACCTGTAGTCCCAGCTACTTGAGAGGCTTAGGCAGAAGGATATCCTGAGCCCAGCAGGTTGAGGCTGCAGTTAATCAAGATTGTGCCACTATACTTCAGCTGGGGCAACAAAGCAAGATTCTGACTCAAAAAAAGGGTAGATCTTATGTTATGTGAATTATATCTCAATAGAAAATAATAGTTTCATAAAACCATTTAAACCAGAGCAAAAGTACAAGATCCAAGAAAATGGCGAAAGAGGTAGGCTCTTTTTTTTTTTTATATATACAATATTTTTTTATTGTGATATTGAGGGGTACAGTTAAGGGTTAGGTACACAAATATGTCTCGTTCAGGCACCCTTGTTGATAAGAAGTGTCCCCCCATCCCCAGACTGGTATTTACTGCCATTAAT
>CAUYQG010139836.1:0-15739 GCA_963574415.1 Tarsius wallacei | reverse complement strand
GCCGGGCTCGGTGGCTCAGCCTGTAATCCCGCGCCTTTGGGAGGCTGAGGTGAGTGGATTGCCTGAGCCCGCGGGTTCGAGACCCGCCTGGGCAACTTGGCGAGACCTCATCTCTACAATAAATCAAAAAATCAGCTGGGCATGGTAGCACGTGCCTGTAATTCCGGCTATTCGGGAGGCTGAGCGGAAGGATTGCCGGAGCCCAGCGGGTCGAGGCTGTGGTGGCCAGAAGCTGCCACTGCACTCCAGTCTGGGCGACAGAGCGAGACTCCAACTCAAAAAAAAAAAAAAAAAAAAAAACAAAAACTCATTATTCCAATAAGCCAGAATAGTTATCCTGAAAGTCAATGATTATCGTCCATTACTTCCCTATTATCTTTGTAGAGTTTGCTGGATGCAAACTCACCCTTTAAATAGAATGCCATTTTGATCAGGTACAAGTAACATGTAGACTGGACAACAGAAAATCAAAGAATGCTGGCTCCTTTGGAAATTTAAACACAATGATAAATTCTAGTCATAACAATCCTTCCAGTGTGCTCACCCTGGAGGCCAGGACCAGGGAAAGGTAAGAGAATGAAAGGCACAGCAGGGCTCTTAACAACACACTCAGTGGGATCTCCTTACCAGACTGACAGGCTCCAAGTTCTCAGTGCAGCCAGACACACCAGGCATCACTAACTCTTAAAGAAATATTTCGTGCCAAATGAATTCACACTGCTCTGACCACGTTAAGCACAAAATAATACTTGGTGCACTCCAGTTTTCAAGAGCTTGACTCTCCAGAAGTATATGCCATACTTTCCAGAAGATTTAAGAACGACCTCCATTTGACTGCAACAACCTGATAGCAATATGTATTTAGTTATTTACTGAGCATTATCAGATTAATTATTATCACTGGCTTCTTACCTTAAAATATTTATTTTAAAGGGAAAAAAGGACATGAGGCAAAGATAACGTAAGCATCCATGACTAAGAAAATACACTGGTAGAAGGTAGAAATCATGATTAATGATGCAGGGAAGTAAACAGAAAGTAGAGGGTGACTTTAATGTAGCAGGTATGAAGCACACATGTGTAGCCAAGAAATGAGACTCAGACAAAGTCCAAAGGTGGGCATGGATGGTCACCCTATGAACGCACTGAAATGCTTGGACCCTAGTAATTACACTTAATATCTTGCTTTCATTTTGGTAAACATCCTTTGTTGGTATAATGTTCAAGATATTTTCAGGTCGGAAAATCTATTTGAATAGCATCAAAGACTTTCAGCAGTCCAAGTACTTATCTTCTGTAAGTGATTGTTATGGTGCTTCCTTCTTTTTCCATCAGTACCTAACATAGATAATCAAGTGCATTATCCTAAGAGGTAATAAATATTCCTTTGGGCAGAGGTCAGAAGCAGAAAGGAGCACGGTATCATCACAAATTACAGAGTCAGTTCTACATGTTTCTGTAACATGTACCAAATCATACACGAAACGGTACTTCTGTCATAATTACCCAATTGTCATGTTTCATACATCCAGATTGAAAATGATGATTCTGAAAAGTAAAACAAATAGTTGATGGAGTCTCTTGTAGGTCACAGTCAGATAAAACTAAAACAATGCTGGCCAAATATAGTATGTATTGATGGTGGTGGTGGTAGTGCTTTGCTTATTTGATTATTTTTTATTATTATTTGTTTCTTCGACACTGAAACAAAATAATTTCTCATGCTCTTGACACCTTGAGGAAAGAAAAACAACAAAATGTATAGCTCTGTTATTATATTGTGATACTCAGTGGCAAAGGTAAGAGAAGTAGAAACTAAATATTTTTGATAAGCAACATAGTTACATATTTTTAAAGAATGAAGGAAAACCCCAGTGGAAATCATGGACTTTGCTGAGACTCATTCTGCATTGGTTTTTTTTTTTTTTATCCTCCCTCATATCTATGGCATCTCATCTAAGAAAGGACAAAAAAAAAAGTCTTTGGATCATTTTTGCAATAATTAGCAGTAACTCTTATAATACTTTATGCAAACCTCTATTATAGTGCTTTTAACATTATAATTATTTGCTTCAGTGCTTGTCTGTCCCAATAGACTATGTGCACGGGAAGGGCTAGGACTGTCTTAATCTGCTTTTCATATTCAATTTCAGTTCCTCATACACAGCACTTATTCACTAAGGTTTATTATACAACATAATGACAGGTTGTCTACAGGAAGGCCAGGCAAGTAACATAAATTAATGAACGTCAGGTATAAGAAGATGAGTAGTGGAGTGATTGTCGCTCTGAAGAGATGCGAGTAGAACACTGTTTTTCTTCTATTCCCTCACTCAACAACAACCAAGACAAAAGACTTCTTTGACCCCATCTATAAGAATTTCTCCCCATCAGCAAGCAAGGAACCAGTTCTGCAATGGACACCAGATGGGTGTTTTCTAATTCAGTTCAATTCTGACATTCTGTATCTGAAAACAGTGTCAGATATCTGTTTGTCCAATTCCCAAAATTGCCTCTAACTTCTGATGCCAACTGCAGGCCCCAGGTTGTCTTAACTATGCTTCTAATCACCCCCTCCTTGGGTTTGATTAATTTGTTAGAGTGGTTCACAGGCCTCGGGAAAATACTTATGCTTACTGGTTTATTATCAAGGATATTACAAACAATACAGATAAAGAGATGCATAGGGTGAGATATGCGGGAAGGATTGCTGAGATTCCATGTCTTTCCTGGATGGACCACCGTCCAGGAACCTCCATGTGTTCAGCTATCCAGATGGTCTCTGAACCCAGTCCATTTGTTTGTTTGTTTGCTTGTTTATGGAGGCTTTATTACACAGGCAGGATGGAGTAAACATTGGCCACTGGTAATCAACTTAACTAACCTTCAGCTCTCTCCTCTCCAAGGAGATTGAGGGGTGGAGCTGAAAGTTCCAACCCTCTAATCATGCCTTGGTCTTTCTGGTGTCCAATCTCCATCCCAAAGCTACTTAAGGACTGTCAGCCATCAATCAACTCATTAGCATATAAAAGACATCACTTTGAATATTCTAATGATTTTAGGAGTTGCATGACAGGAACAGGGAGGTTCAAAGGGGGGTGAGGGGTTGAAGACCAAATATATATCTTACAATATCACAGGAGTTCTTGACCAATCTAAACAGGGCAGATCTGACTGTTGCCAGCTTTACCTCATCTTTCAAACCTAGAAAAGTCAGATATCTGAATAGTAACATGAAATTTTCCACATTTTAAAAATACTGTGCAAGCCAAACAAAACACATCCACTCATCAGATTCTGTCTGCAAGCCATCAATTTGCAACTGGCATGTGCTCATATGCACTTGAGACCAACAACTTCTAATACTGAGGCATTTTTTTTCTCAGCAATTTAAATGTAGGGAAATATTCTGAGTTGCCCATAAGGTCTTATATAATCTGAACATCACTAGAAAATATCTACCTCAAATAATTATAGCCATAATCACAGAACGGAACTATGTTATACACATGCTGTCATATCCATCAAATGTGTGTCCTCATCATTTGATAAACTTATTTTAGTAAGAGTTAGAAGACTGAGCTGTTAACATGACAGTATGAGGTAGGAACTAAATTTGTGTGACTTGATCATTGGACACAGCAATGCATATTTATAGCCAACACTTATTCCAAAAGAAGAATACATGCAATGAATAACATATACAAATATGCATTTCTCAGACTACCAATTTCATAATTCGTTCCACAAATATTTAATGATTGCATACCATGTGTCAGACTCCATGCTAGGAGTTGAGCTCACAGCATTGAAAAAGACAAACCTGGTTCTAAACCCCCAAAGGCTTATATGTTATAGTGATAGTTCTCAAAGCTCAGCCTCCAGTGCAGAAGCATCAGCATCATCCACTGAGATGTTAGAGATGCAAATTCCTAGGTCCCATCTCAGAACCTCAGATCTTTTCTGGAAGTGGGGCCTAGCAATCAGTGTTTTTACAAACGCTTTGGGTGATTCTGATGCAAATTAATGTTGGAAAGGTCAGAGACTTCAAGTAGTGAACTTCTCTCTCCATTGTTGGTTTAGAAGAAGCAAACCACCATGACTTGTACCGCTATAAGGAAATGAACTGGGCCCATCATCTGAGGGAGCTTGGAAGTGGATTCTTCCCTATTAAAGTCTTCACATAAGAAAGCAGCCTGTGGTTCATTTCAGCACCAAAAAAAAAAAAAAAAAGAGAATGCAGTCTGGCTGGCATCTTGATTTCAGCTTCATGAGACCCTAAACAGAGGACATAGTTAAGCTGACCCCAAACTCTTGATCTCCTGGCCCACAAAAATTGTGAGATAATAAACAGGTGTTGTTTTAAGTCACTAGGAAGTTTGTGGCAATTTAGTCTGCAGTAATAGGAAACTATACATAGGTATACACACACTATATATATGCTACATACAAGTATGTATATGTATGTGAAATGTATGTATACATTTCAAATCTTTGGAAATTCATTGAAAACAAGAGTCTGAGCAGTAACTGAAACACATTGTACAGAAAATCTAAATGTTGCCCCTGATACACTCTATAATAAAGAATTGACATGTCAAGAGATTCCAAAAACCAGAATATGAGAATACTGCTGTTGTTTGTATTAGTCAGCCGCCATAATGATATACATATATACATGTATATATGTATACCAGGGATGCCAAAAAAAAGTAAACATATTTTAAGAGATGTTATCTATGTATTACTTTGCGAGATACTTTTCAGAAGTTGATCGATGCTGCTGGTAACTCCTTTGAGCACATCTTGTAACTGCAGAAGTCAAACATGATTTGTATTCATCTTACAATTTTAATACAGTTTTTTCCTTGCTTAAAATGCATATTTTTTGGCACCCTCTGTACATACATTTATGTATGTCGATAGTAAAAATTATATCCATGTGCATATAAGTATGTTTCTTAAGTTTATGCTCCTTGAGAAAACCAAGTTATTTTTTCATCCTATGTGCATGTGAATGTGACAATGTGTGTATATATGTGCTTTATTAGGCATTAACTGAAAACAGAATATTGTGACTTTGAACTCTTCATATAAACTCTACTGGCTACTCTACTCTACAAGAAGACCTGATCACTTTTTGGTAATTTACCTGTTACACAGAAGCAAATGTGGATGTGAATGCATACAAGTACTCATTTCTTTGTTAATAAATTAGGTGTGTTTCTTTCTATGTTTACGTGTGCGTTAAAGTGTTTATAATGGGCATCCCCAATGTTCAGGTTGGTTCTCAACCAACCCATTCCTCACATTACCTCAACTGAGAACATGTAGCTAGAGCAATAAAAGGGTATACTCAAATCTCCATGGGCCTCTTAGTGACATCAGTAATGAAGTCTTACAACGCCTGCTGCTGTTGGACAGCCACCTTGTGGCTCTCCTTTCACAAAGGCCTTCATCCACCAGCAAAGTGAAAAATCACTATGGCCACTGACTAATACAGACAACAACAGCGGTATTCTCATATTCTGGTCTTTGGGATTCTCTTGACATGTCAATTCTTTATTATAAAGTGTATCAGGGGCACTATTTAGATTTTCTGTACTTGTTCCAGTCACTGCTGAGACTCTTGATTTCAATTAATTTCCAAAGATTTGAAATAACAAATAAACTTAATTTTCATTTATATGTCTTTATCTCCTGCCTCCCTCCTTATATTTGTCAAATGGATAATAACTCTTAAAAAAAATTAACAGCCAGGCTTGGTGGCTCAGCCTGTAATCCCGTGCTATGGGAGGCCGAGGTGAGTGGATTGCCTGAGCCCATGAGTTCAAGACCCACTTGGGCAACTTGGCGAGACCTCATCTCTACAATAAATCAAAAAGTCAGCCAGGCGTGGTAGCGTGCATCTATAATTCCGGCTACTCGGAAGGCTGAGGCGGAAGGATCGCCGGAGCCCAGTAGGTCGAGGCTGTGGTGGATGGGAGCAGCCACTGCCTTCTAGCCTGGGCGACAGAGTGAGGCTCCAACTCAAAAAAAAAAAAAAAAAAAAAATTAACAAGTGAAACCTGTACCAATAAACCTTGAATTTTATAATCAGACACAATAATTATTTAATATGTTTGGATTCTAGACAACTTTGCAAACATCCTGAAGAGATACACATTAGCTCTATTTGGAGATAGAAACAGAAAGAGCCTGCCAACTTCTTACACACTTATTTTATAAAACGTACATAGTAAGTTTATAAACGTACTACATATGTGAGAAAATGTGGTGGGGTATACAAAGTTTATGACTTCAGCCCTTGAGGTTACCATGCTGTCATGGAAGAGGCAGGCTGGCAGAGCGATTATGCAATTACAAACAAGGACTGCTCTGCAAAGGCTGATGGAGATCTGGAGAAGGGGGGAAGATGCAGAAAGTGACACCTTGTCCAATAGGGAAGGTTTCACTCAATATTAAAAGCCATAATGTCATCTTTCTAGGATAGTGAGAAGCAACTGGTGACAGGAATAATCTAATTAGACAAGCAAAGCACTCTAGGGCCATTTAATGATTTAATGTAGGAGCCACCAGTCCTGTAAGCTTTGATCATCAAGAAAAAATTATTGCTTTGCTGCATACTTTTGTAGTCATAACCATGAGTCCTTAAAATCAGGGTAAATTTTGTTCATGATGTTCTACTTAACAAAGGAAGGAAACATGTACCATATTTTAGAAATGTTTCTGTCAAATTAGTTATTTTTAAATACTGCCTAAATAGATAAATGCTTCGAAATTTCATTCATCAAATATGTCATTTTTCTGATAATGTTGGAAAAATAAAAAGGTACAATACTTTTAAAAGGTCCAATTACATTTAAATAGAGTTATTAGAGCTTGCCAACATTTTTTTTCTCATTTCTTACCATGGTCCCATAAGGCAGACATTGTTTCCATTGTGCCTGATAAAGCAACTGAAGCAAAGCCACTGAATCTTAGTCATGTAATCAATCCAGTTATTTGAACTCGTATAAATGTTCTTTCATTTATTCATCTATTTATTCAATCGACTCATGTATTGAGAATCAATATGACCCATGGCATCATGAAATAAAATGTCAGAAAGTTTAGGTGCAAATGTAAACCTACAATAACAACATAATTTAACATTTTTCTGGACTTGAGTTTTATACTACTAAGTGAGTCTTAGAGGATTTGAAACCACTTTATAATAAAATATTACCTGGCATCGAATTGCATATGGGAATACTTTGAGTATCTTGAGAAATGGATTAATTTTGTACTCTATCCATGAGTGACATAGGTCCGTGAAATGGAAAGAATTCCACCTTTCTCTGTGGGTTCTTCAGATAATTAGTGACTTCAAGCAACTTTGTAATTTTTTCCTAACCATGCAGTTCAGTAGATGAAAAAAATCAAAACAAAACAAAAATTCAAAATCAGTCAAAGCTAATGCATCCTGTAGACAAATGCACTGATTGACTATGTTTCTTTTTTTCTATGGGCTGTTTTCGATGTTGTGTAAATTTAGTGTCTGTGCTCTTCTTGAAATATCCCACTTAACAACCCAGAAAGAAGAGCATTGCTTTCACAATTTAATAAAAGGAAAATTGTGAAATAGAAAGGTTAAGTGAGCTGATTGTGCTAGACAAGTCCTTAGCAACACAGGATTTCTCTATTGGAAATTAGAATATACTAAAAGCTGCTTTTCCATTATTCGTATTGTTTATACAATCACATCTGTGTAGTCAAGGTACTTGTTGGTTTTGTCCTCTGTTTTCTGTTTATGATGACAACAACAACAACAACAACAAAGCACAACACAAGTGGCGATCTAAATTCCAGAATTTTTCCTGGCATTGCTGATTATACTTTTGGGCGGATGAACACACTGACTTGAATGAAGAAAATGCAAAATAAAAATATTAAAACGGTAAAACAAGAAGAGAGTTATGTTCAAGATTTGAAATTATTACAATCACTCAAAAAAAGAGCATCTTTAAAATCTGATACCTGGTAGGAACAGAAAGGCAGAGAACAGTATAGAACAGCTACCAGAATTTGTACCACTTTTCAAAACTTGCTAATTATAATTAAGGTACCACCCATAGTTTAAGGCTATGTGGACAGCAAGTTTGACTCATATTAGAAAGAATTATGCAGGTTTTGAATTGACAACCCAAGGACAAAGCAAATCTGGTTGTGTGTCTTAACTCATACAACCTTGACTTTGACAGGTCAGTTAATATGCCGGTGACTTTGAAAACTTTAAATTGTTGTCATCTTCAAACCTTGAGAAATGAGTCATCAGTTTCCATCAAGTAGAAAAGGACAAAATGAGCAGGGAAGAAAATTGTATTTGAAAAGTTCAGACAGAATGCAATAAACAGTGGAGGTTATTATTTGCCAGTAACTCTGCTATTGTTTTTCTAAGAATTTGCAATACTCCTTTAAAGATCACAAAAGGCAAACTACTTTAAGGATACATTTAGCAATTAGGACTTCTTTCTCCCAAATTTTTATAATAAGAGAGAGTCAAGGAATTTTCTTAGCATAACTATTTGGTCCTACAATGGAAAGCAAAGATTGGCTATTGCAATTTTCTTTAGACATTATTAGACTATCTTGATATCTTTAATACAGCTTCCAAATTATTTTCCTTGTAACAAATTATACTTAATGAATATTGCTATCCTAATTTTTCAGATGCATAAACTGAGTCCCAGAGATTTTATATCACTTGCCAAAGTCACTCATTCTTAAAATGAAGGTCTAGAATTTCCTATGACCCCTATAGTTTACTTCTTCCAGTGAATCTCAATACTTTGATTAATTGCATCTTCCTTTCCTGTACAAATAAAAATGCCTGCCTTACTCAGGTTATGGGGTTGCTGTGATTATCAACAATCATAATGTATCTAAATGTAGCTTAGGAATATGATGGCCAAAAAATTTTATTTCAAAGCCTATAGGAAGCCAAGTTGATTAGTCTTAGAGAAAAGTGGTTATTTCGGTTTAGTTACTTTTAGGGTAAACTGAAAATTGCTAACCTTTGCTTCCCGATCTCACTCTGAACCACTGCTCTCCCACAGTCAAGCTGGAGAAACCCAGAGATTTACAGTAAAATGCACAGCTGAGAGGCCTACGTTCCCATTCTTCCAGTACTCACTCAGTCACTAAGCCTACTTATACTTTAAACTGAAGGAAAGATGAGTGAGAAAACACTATTCATGCTTACGAGTCCATTTTAACCTAACACCCATGATAAATAGAGAGTATGACCATTCAGTGATGCAAATTGCTCCCAAGTGTACTGGCTTCATATGTTTAATGGGAGTTTCAGGACTTGCTACGTACCTTGAGGTCAGCTAGAGGGAAACCAAAGAAAAATACAATCAACAATTCTTTGCATGAATTGATTGAGGACTTTCCCAATATTTCTTAACAGTCTGAGGTCAAAACCCAATTTTCAGCTTGGGACCTTGCCTGAGGTACCATGTTATAAAAATTAAAAATCAGACATGGAGGCACTCCACTGCTTTAATTATACTGTACAAAAACAGCTTTGACATGTTACAAGCAGATTCCAAAAGCAAGAAACCTTAGGACAAGAAATCTTTATTTTGGCCAAAGTGTGATTTTTGTCAAGAGGTTGATACTTCTGTTCCCAATACCAGGTTAGAAATTGATTTGTTCAGATCCACAGAATTAGAATGAGGCATTAATACTGATGAGAACTCAATGTATTGCGTGGCACACCCAAAGGACACTTTTATTTTTTAAGATCTCAACTCAATCATCCCATTTGCAGACAATGGGCTATAAGCGTTCTATGAAGTGTTTTCATTAATCCTTAACACTCTGTTAGGTGAGTCTATTAGTTGCCCTATTTTGACACACTAGGAAACAGCCAATGGATACAAAGCTACAACATACCACAATGTTGGTCTACTTTCAAAAAGTTAGCAAAATAGCAGTTACATTGGGGCAAGTCCTTCCTTCTCCTTTAACCCTTTGTGGGCAGTAAAAGAGAACGCCTATGAGAAGTGGTTCTGTGGAGTGTGTGGCGAACGCTTAAAAGCAAATCATAAAGTTCCTTTTAGAATATGTGGAGGGAAAATATTTTCCATGTGTTTCTAGACTCTAATTCACAGAAAATATCAGAAGGAAGACATGTGAGAAAAGAGAAGGCATTCTTGTCTGCTGTTACGCATTGGCAGCATGTAAGATTCGCTAGCATTTTTATATCATGACTACAAGCAAAACATAGAAGACAGTACTTCCTCTAGATGTTTGGAAATATAGAAATAAACTTTTTATCAATTACCATTTCCATTTATAAGTCGTGAATCAGTTACAGATCCTACTGTAAGATTGATATGCAGCCAAACTGTGTTATATGTCTCTGGTGTTCACTATATGGGATTCTAAAGGTGCCAGTTACACGGTAGCGCAGCCTAAAGACACATGCTAATTACCTTCCATCATGGTGCCTTTCCTGGCTGCACTTCTACTGAACTGTCAGCCCAACGAGAATACGAATACACGTAATACTTTCATGGATATCGTCCTAGGAACTAACAATTCTTTAGTGCTTATATTTTTAAAATTTTACGTTATTTTAGATTGGGGGGAGGACAACTGCATGCTTGTTACATGGGGATTGGGTTTCAGGTGATCTATTCCTGCGATAGTGAACATTTGATTTTCAAAAACTTTGGTTGATGAAGTGATTTACTCTAATCATTCAATGTTATGTGTCATTGCAGCACCCCATCAGGGCAAGTAGAGATTAACACTCCCATTTGACATATGGAAAAGAGGCAACAGGGTGTGGTGGCTCACACTTTTGTAATCCCAGCACTTAGGGAGGCCAAGGCAGGCAAATTGCTTAAATCCAGGAGTTCGAGATCAACCTGGACAACATAGTAAGATCTGGTCTCTACAAAAATAAAAATAAAAAACTTGCCAGGTGTGATGATGCATGCCTGTAGTCCTAGCTACTCGGAATGTTGAGGTAGAAGGATTGCCTGAGCCCGGGAGGTCGAGGCTGTCATGAGCTGTGATCATCGTGATCAAGCCACTGCACTCTAACCTGGGTGACAGGGTGAGACCCTGACTCAAAAAGAAAGGAAGAAAGCAAGAAGGGAAGGGAAGGAAAAGGAAGGGAGACAGTCAGCAAGTGAGTGAAGTTTCATAGGCAGGTATAGAATAGAACACCTCCACTAAATCAGTATAGCTCCGAAGGCCCCTCACTGTTCACAATATTTATGCATATTAAAGTCCCATAAGCACATGACTCATTACTGCACAGATTCAAATGGACAACATGTGACCTCCAGCTTCCCTCCACACAGTAACTGTAGAAGGAAAGCCTGATGATACAAAGTCAACCTAAAAAGCCTATTAGTCCAACTCTCCATTCTCCACCAAATTCCATAAAAATATAAAATCACAACCTGTAGACTCCCAAGAAATAATTTAGGAAGTTTCCATTAACATGATGTGTTATTAGTACAAGTCAGATATAGTGATGCATTAATTGAAAAACACATATAAAATTATACTCACGTGAGGCACTTTGGTAAAAATCTGGCTGGGCTCGGTGACTCATTCCAGCACTGTGGGAGGCTGAGGCGAGTGGATTGTTGAGCCCACAGGTTAGAGATTAGCCCAGGCAACTTGGCGAGACCTCGTCTTTACAATAAAATTTTAAAAATAGCCAGGCACGGTAGCGCACACCTGTAGTTCTGGCTACTCAGAAGGCTGAGGCAGAAGGATCACTGGAGCCCAGAAGGTCGACGCTGGGGTGGCCATGAGCATGAGTGCCACTGTACTCCAACCTGGGCGATGGAGTGAGACCCTATCTCAAATAAATAAATAAATAAAAAACAAAGAGTCCTAAAATCTAATTGGGTGGATGTTTTTCAAAACATATAAAATTAACTAATAATCAAACATTGAAATAAGAAACAAAATGTTATGAGGTACTGTATAATTAACAGCCATGGTTCAGGTATGAGAAGGATACAAATCTTTAATAGAATCTTTGGTAAACACAGGAAATGAAAGATAAAGAGTAATACACAGAAAAAGTATGTGTGTATGTGTGTTTTATTCTTCCTTAACATAAAAATGATCAGTCCTGGAGCATCGTAGATATTTGTTTCTCATTGTATAGCAACCATGAAGAAGTGTAATGCTAAGAGGCAGATCTTGAGAGAATAGTTTGCTTGTAGGACAATGTTTCCAAGCAGAGAATACAGTTTCTATCCCTGCAATTATTCTTGTGTTATAGTAGCACCTTATTTGACAGGCAGAATGGCACTGCAGAAAGAGTATTAGATCAGGATTCCAAGGCCTTGGGGGTTCCTGACTCTGCTATGAACTTAAGGTGTGTCTTTTTCATGGTTTATCATTCTGAAGGGTCAACAGGGGTAAGAGTTTCAAACTCTCTTCAGCTCCAGAGTCAGACACACCTGTCACTATTTGTATAATCACGGGCAAGGCATTTCAGCTTTCTCAAACTCCATTTCATCATCTGAAATTCGAGAAGAAGAATAGTACCTCTAGAAACTTAAATATATATTACTAAGTGAAAGAAGCTGAGATGAAAAGGTTATATACCATATGTTCCAACTATATGACATTCTGAAAAAGGCAAAAATGTGGAGACAATAAAAAGATCAGCAGTTGTCAGAAGCTAGGGGAAAAAGATGGATAAATAGGCAGATCACAGAGAATTTTAAGGCAGTGAAATTACTTTGTATGATACAGTAATGGTGGATACATGTCACTATACATTTGTTCAAGCCACAGAATGTGAAACATCAAGAGTTAACCCTAATGTAATCTATGGACCTTGGGTGATAATGATGCCCTGCCCCTATGTAGGTGCATTAATTACTAAATGAGTTCAAGAGCCCCTGTCAGTGCATTAATTAAACAAATGTATCACTTTGGTGGGGTATATTCATAATGGGGGAGGCTGTGCACGTGTGAGGGAAGGGGACATATGGGAAACCTCTGTACCTTCTGCTCAATTTTGTTATAAACCTAAAATTGCTCTAAAAATAGTCCATTTACAACAAACAAAAAATAACAGTGCCTCTACCATAGAAGTAGTAAGAATTAAATGAAATAAACATGTAAAGGACTTAGCACAGAGCCTACCACATCGTCCATGTTCGATAATTGCCAGTTATTACTATGACCTTGTTCCTTAGTCTACAGCAGATCAAAATCTGTTGACTGGAATGAAAGGTCAGAGCTGCTAGAAGTCATACCGATAGTGGCAAGTTGTTACAAGAGAATACAGAAGAATGACAAAAAGGACGCATGAGATGTTAGAAAGTGTTTTGTTCCAAGGCTACCCAGTGGGGGAGCAAATAATGCTCTCTATCTTAACAGACCAGGAAGCATTAGCACATCACAGCATCACAGCCAATAGCATTGTGATGTACGAAAAGCAAGAGCATTGACCTAAGGATGACTGAGTTGGACTTCTTGCCCTCCCTTGGCCCCATGCTAATTTTAGGACCGTGACTAAGTCACTTTATTTCCCAAAACTATGTCCCTGTCATCACCACCTGCTTTAGGTTTGGCTCAGCCATGCAGCTCCCTCTTAGTGGACAGGACTAGGACCTTTCTGCTCTGCCGCATCCTATTGACACTAACTAAACAGATTCTATAAAAACTCAAAAACAATAAATCATACTCCATTTGTCATAACTGTGAGCTCGTCTCTTCAACTTTAAAAATGGAGACAGAACAGAAGTTTGTGTGAGTGGAGAGCTACTCATTGAGAGTAGCTCATCTATGGATGCTGGAAGGAGTGGTGGGGCATCTTCATCCAGCTTTGCATCAATCAACAGAGAAAGGAGAAATATACCAGGAAAGGCAAAGAAATAAAAAATGTCAGTTAGTCGATGACTGGATTATTTGGGCACTCCAAGATGATAAACAGCCTGGCTAATTGATCAGGAAAAAAATGTGTGGGATGAAGTATTCTTCAAGGAATCATGACACCAAATTATGAAGTGAGGTCAAGAGCTAATAAAAACATGAATTACCTTGCCACTTTATTGAAGATGGGAGAAAAATCATATTCATTTATTCACCTATTCATTGAAAAATAACCCCTAAGGACCTTACCACATATCCGGTTGCCATGACAGGCTATGTGGAAACAGATGTTTAAGTGATTATTGAGAGGTATCTCACAGATATTCAAACACAGGTTGAGCATTCCTAATCTGAAAATACAAAGTACCAAATGCTCCCAAACCTAAAATTTTTTGAGTGCCAACATGATGCTACAAGTGGAAATTTTCTCGCATAAGTACTTAACTCAAAGTCTGACTGAGAAAGTAACATTTGGGTTTAACGTCCGCAAGCAGAACAAAGGAAAAATAAAATGTTGTGGCTATGCAGTTTTGCAGGAGGCTGAATTCTGAAATTAAGTCATTTTAAAAAATCAGACAGAGCTAAAATTATCCTTGTATAGTCCTTAAATCATCCATGAAATATAAATGGATCTGTGTGTATACTTTTATAAGATTTTTAGCTTGAAAGCTTGAGACTAGTGGTCCAAAGGACAGAACAAAAGAAATCGCCTAACATGGTCTACACATGAAGACCATCGGCTTTTAGGATAATTTCTTTGAAAGGAATAAACAGAAATTTCTATTGTTTCTATGTGTCTGCATTATTTTCTCTATTTTAATATGAGATCTCTATGGCCAATTAGCAATAAAGCTTTAAAATTCATGAAGCAGAAACTGTTGATAGAAGTGAAAAGAGAAATAGAAAAATCCACAGCGATTTGCTGCCAGGGGAGGCAGGGGGCAGGATTAGCAATAGTGGGAAACTGTTAGTGGAGGGCGGGCACACCTCATCAACAAGGACACCTGCATAATGAACATTTGCATACCTAGCCCCAAGTTGTACCCCACATCTTTAAAATAAAAAATAAAATAAAATAAAATGCAAATATTTAAAAAAAGAAAAATTCACAGCGATGGTTGGAGCTTTCAACATGTCTCTCTTTGTAATCAATAAAACAAATAAAAAATCAGTAAGGATATAAAAGACCTGAACAACAGCACCAATCTTGACCAACCAAACTTGACCTGATTGATACTGAGAGAACATCCCACCCAATAAGAACAGAGTATACATATTTTTTTTATGTGCTTTTGGAACATTCATCAAACTAAACCATATTCTGAGTTATAAAACAAAACTTAACAAATCATGAAAATTAAAATTATACAAATTATGTTTCTTGACCATAAGATTAAACTTGAGATCAATAACAGAAAGACAGCTAGAAAATCCCCAAATGTTTTAAATTTAAAAACATGCTTCCAAAAAACCATGAGCCAAGAAGTCACCAGAAAGGTTAAAAATATTTCGAATCAAATAAAAATAAAGGCCGGGCTTGGTGGCTTAACCTGTAATCCCAGCACTTTGGGAGACCAAGGAGAGTGGATTGCCTGAGGCCGCGGGTTCAAGACCCACCCAGGAAACTTGGAGAGACCTCATCACTACAATAAAACAAAAATTAGCCAGGCATGGTAGCACGCACCTGTAGTTCTGGCTACTTGGAAGGTTGAGGTGGAAGGATCGCCGGAGCCCAGCAGGTGGAGGCTGTGGTGGCTGTGACAGTGCCACTACACTCCAGCCTGGGCAACGGAGTGAGACTTCAACTCAAAAAAATAAATAAATAAAT
>CAUYQG010139835.1:0-45359 GCA_963574415.1 Tarsius wallacei | reverse complement strand
TTTTATTATTTGTTTTGTTTTGTTTTTTTGTTTTTTTTTGAGTTGGAGTCTCACTCCTTCACCCAGACTGGAGTGCAGTGGCCGCTTCCGGCCACCGCAGCCTCGACCTGCTGGGCTCCGGCAATCCTTCCGCCTCAGCCTTCCGAGTAGCCGGAATTACAGGCACACGCTACCACGCCCGGCTAACTTTTTTTTTGATTTATTGTAGAGATGAGGTTTCGCCTGCCCAGGCGGGTCTCGAACCCGCGGGCTCAGGCAATCCACTCACCTCAGCCTCCCAAGGCGCGGGATTACAGGCTGAGCCACCGAGCCCGGCTTATTTCTATTATTATTACGTTGTAATATATAATGAAATAACTATACGACATATCATTTAAAAAAAGAGGCATGGATGTAAGTAGTAAATAAAATAATGAGTAGACCACAGCAGACTAAAGTAAATATTGGATTCTGACTTAAAGCCTGCCACCAGATGCAGCTGTACAATTAAAGTACATCAGTTCACCTGCCACTCACTGATAGGGTTTTGATATAAATCTCCAAGCACTTGATTTATTATGGTCTCTGTGCAGTCAAACCTCACTGCTAATGTTAAGCCGTATTTGCAGCTATTCCCCAGCACCACTATTACTGCCTCAGCTCCATTGCAGATTATTAGGCATTAAAGTCTCATAAGGAGTATGCATCCTAGATCCCTTGCATATGCAGTTCACAATAGGGTTAGTGCTTTATGAGAATCTGATGCCACTGTTGATCTGACAGGAGGCAGAGCTCAGGTGGTAATGCCAGTGATGGGGAGTAGCTGTAAATACAGATGAAACTTTACTGGTTCACCTGCCACTCACCTCCCACTGTGCGGCCAGGTTCCTAACAGGCTGGTCCATGGCCCAGGGTTTGGGGACCCCGGCCATAAAGGGATAGTGTCCAAAAAAAGAGAGAGTAAGGGAGATATGAAAGGTGACACTCTGAGGATTGAAATACATGCCTTTTTGTTTGTTTTTGCTGTGATACTTGATAAGTCTCGTCTCAAGTGGTTTGGAGCAGTACCTTTTTTTTCCCCCTTGACTCTAAGATGGCTGGTGGCCCTTCTCTACATCATAAGAAATACCAGGGAACTTTCTTTTTTAAAAACAGCATTAGAATGTAATATCTTTTGCACATTTATTTTGTACCCTGAGACTTTGCCAAAGTCCTTTATCAGTGAAAGCAGGTTCTCTGGGGGTTTCGAGGTATAAGATCATATTGTCAGCAAAGAGGGATAACTTAGTTTACTCTTTTCCTAGTTGGTTGCCCCTGATCTCCTTCTCTTGTCTAATTGCTCTAGCTAGGACTTCAACACAGTGTTGAACAAGAAGGGTGACAGTGGGCAGCCTTGTCTTGTTCCAGTTTTCAGGGGAAATGTTTCCAGTTTCTGTCTGTTTAGCAATATGCTTGCTGTGGGTTTACAGTAGATGGCACTTACTATTTTGAGGTATGTTCCTTCTATGCCTAGATGTTTGAGGGTTTTTATCAAGAAGGGATGCTGGATTTTATCAGAAGCTTTTTCTGCATCAATGATATAATCATGTGATTCCTATTTTTACATCTGTTGATCTATTTAATTACATTTGTTGTCTTACAGATGTTGAACCAGCTCTGCATCCCGAGAATGAAACCTACTTGGTCATTGTAGATGATTTTTGAGATGTGTTGTTGGATCTGGTTTGCTAGAATGTTGAGAATTTTTACATCCATGTTTATTAGGGATGTTGGCCTGTAGTTCTCTTTTTTTGTTAGATCTTTACCTGGTTTGGGTATCAATGTGATGTTAGCTTCGTAAAATGATTTGGGGAGATTTCTGTTTTTCTCAATTGCCTGGAATACTTTGAATAGGACTGGTGTTAGCTCCTTCTTGTACATTTTGTAGAATTCCACTGGAAAGCCGTCTTGACAAGAACTTTTTTTTATAGGTACTTTTCATATGACAGAGTCAATTTCCTGGGTTGTTATTGGTCTATTTAGTGTCTCAATGTCTTGTTTCAACATTGGAAGGTTGTGTGATGTCAGAAAGTTCTCCATTTCATTTAGGTTATCAAGTTTGTTTCCATACAGGTGTGCATAGTAATCTCTGATAATCTTTTATATTTCATCGGGGTCAGTTGTGATTTGATCTTTTGCATTTCTGATTGTGTTTATTTTGGCTTTTTCTCTTTTTCTTGGTCATTCTGGCAAGGGTCTGTCAATCTTGTTTATTCTTTCAAAGAACGAGCTTTTTGCTTTGTTTTTTTTTCTATGATATTTTTGTCTTCTATATCCCGTATTTGGGCTCTTACTTTGGTGATCTGGAGTCCTCTGCTAAAGTTAAGGCTTTGGTGATCTTGTCTTTCCAGTTCCCATAGGTGATTTGTTAGGCTTGTGATCTTTCCATTTTCTTGATGTGTGTTTGTAGAGATATAAATTCCCCTCTTAGGACTGTTTTCATGGCATCCCAGACGTTTTGGTAGGATGTTTCTTCATTTTAGTTTCCAGGAATCTTTTGATTTCTGTTTAGATTTCTGTGCTGACTCAGTATTGTTCAGTATCATGCTGTTTAGTGTGTCTCTGTGAGTTTGGGGGCAATTTTGTTGGTGTTGATATTTATTTTTATTCTGTAGTCTGAGAAATTGCATGGCAGTATTTCGATCTTAAGAAATTTGTTTATGCTTGATTTGTGGTGAAGGATGTGGTTGATCTTGGAGTACATTGCATGTGGTGATGCATAGAATGTATATTTTGTGGTTGTTGGGTGGAGTATTCTGTAGGTATCTATTAAGTCTTTTGGTTGAGCATCAAGTTGAGGTTCTGGATCTCTTTATTGGTTTGAAAGTGGGGTATTTAAGTCCCCAGCATAATAGTGTTAGAGTCAATATCTTTTTTTAGTTTACCTAGTAGTTGCTTTTTAAATGCTGGTGCTCCTGTGTTGGGTGCATATATGTTTAGGATGGATATTTCTTGTTGATGGATTGAATCTTTTTATGTGATCATGATATCTCCCCTGCCAGATAAGTATTGGGAATTACATTTTTTAAATAGAAGAAACTGTGCTTTGATCAGCTGTAAATCAATACATTTTAGTGATTTACCCTCAATCTTCAAAGAGGCAAGCTAATACCATGTTACACTGATTTCCTAAATTAGCAGGTCTAAGTCTTGTGACTAGTATGGATAGTTCCCCAAAATACCAACTGATCAGAAAAGCATAGTTTTGTTTCATATTTTTTTATTTTGTTTTCATTGAAGTTGGTCCTCTTTTCCCTCTGGTCTTTGCCATGTAAATCATTTATCAACGTGGTCAGTTTCCTTGCTTATGCCATCATGGCCTCAGTTTCTCCACATTTATCTTAATTAGAAACTAATGAGAGTTTAGATTTGAAATTATTAAGTATTAGAGCATCAGAAAATATGTATGCCAACTTCTATTGTTTTTTTACTCTGTTTTACTTTCTCCTTCTTAATTCTGCCAGTTCCCCTTTCTATTTAGTCATAATAATTAACTGTTAATCAACTGATAATCCAATAACAAGAAATTGAGGTTATTCTTGCTGAGGTAGATTCCAGTAGAAGGAATGGCAGAAATACCTGTGACCTTGCAAGCATATTGTATTTGGTTGACTTATAGGAAATATAGAGAAAAGAAGAATGGGAAATAAGGTAGGAATTATAACTTGTGGCATAATCATTGAGTGCCTTAAATGCTAAGATTGGAATTTTAACTGTATTTTCTGTATTTAATATTGACTCAATTGAGTAGGAAAATAATGCAATGATAGCTGTGCTTAAGAAAGTTGGAGATATGCTATATTTAAAAATTATATTGGAATATTATCTTGAATAGCACTTAACTTCAGTTTGGATAACTCATCATCCCATTTGAACCTGAAAGTTGAAGATACATGTGTTGAGTGGGATCCTACTGGAGGAAAAGGTCAAGAAAGTAAAATTAAAGGAAAAGAGAACAAGGGCAGGTAAGCTAGTTCATTAAATCTGTTATATGGACAAATGCTTGTACGTTGGTTCTTATTTGACAAACTTACATTGAAATTTTTAGTCTATATACCAGTTGATTTATGATATATTAGTAATAACAAAGTGAATAATAGAATACTGTTTGTCAATAGTTGATTTCCTCATTAATATTTTTCATTACTTTGTTCTCAGTTTTGCTCCTAATCCTCTTATACATTTTTATTTCCATCTTCAATTTCTTAAAAGTTATATATACATGAGCTGCTAAGAGAGAAGTTCCTATTATAATTTCTGAATTTTAGACTTAAAGATCACCTCTTTTTCCTGAAAGTCTGAACTAAATGACAACTTTTAGCATGTACAACCCCAGGGCCTTGCCCTTGATCAGCATACCCAATGAACCCCAAAAGGCCGACTTGAGGACTTTTTGTAACAGAGGAAATTTTTGCTCAAACTGAAGGTAAATGTCATTGTGAGTTACAACAAGGAACCAAAAAAACAACTCCTCAGGAGGCTTTTGACCTAATTTTATTATAAGGTATTAAATTTAAGTTGTAAAGCAGTTTCTTAACAGTTGCCTATTTTTATCTGACAGTGTCCATGTTACTTCACTGAGGAAACACACAAGGTGATGATCTATGTCTGTCTAGTTCTAGGATTTAGTATAATCTAGCTTGGCTGAACAACTCTTTTCTTTTAACCAATAAGCAGAAGCTACTGCAGCAGCCTTCATAAGCTAAAATACTGCTCTATGTAGACTGTATTGGTAGCTTATGTTTTGGATTTACAGCATTTTAGTGCATATTGTTTGAATTATATTGTAAATAATAACAAAGCAGTAAGCTCTGCTTTAAAGTCTTTCTTGAATTGTTTTTCCTTATTTGAGTTTTTTTCTGCTTTTACTCATACCTGGCATCTTTCTTGTTGACTGTATAATATTCAGTACATCTAACACTACAGCTTTGCTTTTATTTGTATTTGGCACGAGGCAAGTTTGGAGATTTCTCTATTTTATAATAATTATGTAATCTCAGAAGCATCAAGATGAAAAAGTAAAGGTTGTTGCTGAAATTATCAGGACAGTGCCAGAAAGATGAATTATTTCAATTTGCACAAGAAAGTAGTGTGTTTATTTGAAGATACAACATCTTTACCAGAAACCAAAAAAGTGTTCTCTTTTCAAAATTATATTTCTCTCCTCTTTTCAGTTTATTTGCTCATTATTGGGATAAGTAACTTCATAGATAGTGTATGATAAATTGTAAAATGCTGCTGGATCAAATAGTCTATGAAATTTCATTTGGTCACTTGGAAACTTTTAGACTATGTGTTTATCATTTCAGGTTATATTCTTTCACCTTTTTATCCTTTTAAGCGTATTTTACATGAAGGTCACATCTGGAATGTCATATATTTATTTATTCTTTCCATAAATATTTGTTCACTGTTGGATGTCTGCTGGATGCTGTGGGGTTCATAGGGATAAACACTGTTTCTGCCTTCAATAAATGTGCCATAATTCATGTAGACTAAATATATATATATATATATATTTTTTTTTTTTTTCTTTAAACACACAAGTAACAATAATGTAAGGGAATGGTTAAGTGTGAATGTGAAATTCAGAGGAGGAAAGACGTCCGGAACTGCCAGGTGTTGAGGTGAGCAGTTAGGACAGGGGGCCAAACTAAAAGTAATAAACTTTTACTGATTTGCTGTGAGAGGATAAGCAAGAGACCTAAAGGAAAGGGTGTTTGCTCCCTAGTGCTTTTTCTCAATAGAATGGCATTGGGTGAGGGTCAAGTGAATCAACACAGATCACAGGTAGTGGGTCTTTTCACTGCCAGGAAAGCTCCTGCTGGTTTATAGTTTATGGACCTGCAAGCCAAAAAGGTGAAGGGTGGTGGGTTAAAAGTGGAAAAGTACTAAAACAGAGTGGAGAAGTGTTTTCAGACCCCTACCCCCCACCATCCCAAGCCCTTAAGAAGTTCTGCACGGAGGCACCTGAAGAGTTTCTCAGCCTGTGGGCCCTCATTCCCATAAGAGAGCCTCTAGTACCTAGGCTAGGAATGCAGATATGTGTATGATCATGGTGGGCAGAGGGGTGGAATTGCAACTCCCTATAAAAACTACCACGCAGAAACTGTGTACCAAGGCTAGTATGAAGAGGGCAGCGCCACCTACCCTGTGCCCTGATCCTGCCTCACCCAGGTCTACCAGGTAAAGCCTTTGAAATTGCCTGTGGTTAGGCTTGAAAGCTCACACATAGGATTGTGGCCTGGAGTTGGATTCCTCAGAAGAGTTATTTAGCTTGATAGAATCTGAGAGACCTTCATTAAAGGAGTGGTATTTAGGCTGGTTCTTGAGCAAGTGAAGAATGTGTGGTATTTAGATTTGCAATTGAGGGGGGAGCAACAAAAGGAAAGGTACTAAAGTAGATCGTGAGTTCAAGGGACGTTTTGGCTGGTACATTTATCTGTATAGTGCCTTCTTAGGGCAAGAAGCCTAGAAAGATGATTGGGACCAAATCAAGAACCTATAATTCCAGACCTCTAAGTCATTTGTAGGCAATGCAGAAGTACATGGAGATTTTAAAATGGAAGAATGAGGTAGGTTTATCTTGTAATAATGAAAAAGATGGGTTGGGTAGCAAAGAGATTATTTGGAAAATTGGTAAAACAATCCGGACTAGAAGTTGCAAAGAGCCTTAATTCAGACAGTTAAATTGTCAAGATATCTTTAAGAGAAGCAGATTCAGGTATTGACAAAACAATAACAGCTGTTGAACTTTTTCCAAAAATGTACTTAGGGGCCAGCATAGTGCTTCATACCTGTAATCCCAACCCTTTGGGAAGATCAGGAGAGAGAATTGCTTGAGACTAGGAGCTCAAAACTAGCCAGGGCAGCATAGCAAGATCTCGTCTCTACAAAAGATTTTTAAAATTAGCAGGGTGCAATGTCATGCACCTATAATCCTAACTACTTGGGGAGCTGAGGTGGGAGAATCACTTGAACCCAGGAATTTGAGATTACATTGAGCTATTATCATGCCACTGCACTTCAGTCTGGGTGACAGAGTGAGACCCTGTCTCTAAAAAAAGTAGGGTTGGAAGATTGGATAGAAGGCTGGAATGTTGTAGAAGAGTTCTTATTTAACTTTGCTCTGAAATTCAACTGCTCTTATTAATAGTTAATGTCTGTTTTTTCCTTCTCCATGCTTCCTTTTATTTCTTTAATACTGGTAAGTTATAAATTTTTAAAAATTGTTTTTCTGGTTATCAAAATAACTCAATATATTTTGAAGCAGTGCTATATGACATTTTTCTGTTTATTTATATGACTTTTACTTATTATTGCCCTGAATTACCTGGGAAATATTTTTCAAACTGCATGTTTTCTCTCAGCACACATTCTGATCCACCAACTGAACTATCAGTATATTTTGAAAAAGTTTCCTGATCGATTCTGATTCTGTTGTACCTTTTCAATTGACAGTCACCGATTTGTTACAAAATCGCAAAGGCCTGTGCTATTCTATCTTAGGACTGTGGTACAGGAAGGAGTGGTACAGGAGGGAATAGGTGGTTTTTAGTTAATAATGTCACATATTCCATTTACTCAGCATAACTCATTCATTTTAGTCAGATATTATACTACCCTACTATGTACTGAGGATATACAGATGAGAAGATGTGGTTTCTGCCAATGGTTAATTTCCCTTCCCTCAGCTACTCTACAACCAAGTTCCTCACTTGCCATAGCAACCAAGAACTGCGGGTTTCATGTGGTAGGTTGTATAAGAGCTGTCTTCTCATCATCACCCTTTTAATCGCTGTTCCTTGTTCGGGGAGTTTTGTTTTGTTTCACCTTAGTGGCTCCTAGCCCACCTGAGCAGTAAAATCTTGAAATTTTTAATTGCAACACACAAATATGTTTCTCAAGCCTATCCAGTGTTCTGAGTTAGTCGTCTATGGTAAGGCCTGGTAATTTGCATTCTTAAAAGTTCTGATGTGCAACAAGGTTTGAGACCCACTGGTTTGGCTCATTTAATTCCTCTTCACCCCTCATTACACATTTATTCTAAACTCACTGCCTCTCATTTGATTCCTACCTAGTTGCACCCACCACAAAATATTTTTGGCTGTCTTTGTTCTGGCTCTCAACTGAAAAGCAACCATAGTCATGACTGTTACAGGTAATGATACTACATACCACTATACTAAAAAGCACTGGGATTTGAAGTAAAGTTAGATATAATGAAATGTTCTGTATTCCAGTTCTGTATCCCAGCTAGTATTATTGTATCCCATCTTCCTTCTCTAATCACAAAACTAATATTCTACAAATACTGAAATTTAGGATTCATTAAAAACTGTGTTTATTTTTTTGTAATTACCAGTATTTGTAGTTGAATTAACTTGGATGAAAGAAAATTGATACTCAGTCAATTTATAAATTGGTGACTTTATGAATTGGGTGATCTTTGGCGACCTTTCCACTCATTTTTTTCTGGGAGAGAGTGTGCTTTTTGTTTCAGATAGTTTAATATAAACTTTTGGAGAATAACTGTACATCACACTAATTTCTTATATTATACGGGTATTTTGGAGACCGAAAAGTTTTTTTGTTAAAAATTTATAAACCACATTTGAACAATTTTACTTTTACCCCCTTCCTTCTCATGTGTTCCTAGTATTGCATCTAAAACATTGGTTTTCACATTTTTTTAAAAAAGCAGTAGAATAGTTTATTTAATGTTTTTCCAGAAGCTTAGTGTAAAAAGAGAAAAGCATAGCTGGTTAAAGTGGGAAAGGAGCCCTGAAGCTGACTTCTTCCCAGAGTCCTGCAGCAGCCTTTGTGGCATCTGTGGATTCCCTTGAGTTGAGGACATGATTTAAAAACCACCAGTTTCAAGACACCGTACCTACTCACAGGATCATGAAAATACAGCTACATGTATTAATTTATTAAAAAAGCATTTGGGGTAAATAGAATGTTATCTTTTTACCTGAGTTTAAGATAAAATATTTGAAAACACACCGACTTTTTGCCATCAGGTTTTTAACATTCTTGATCAGCTTGTATAAAAAGAATCAGAAAGAAAATTGTGATGCAGTTTTTTTTTTTTTAAATCCGTGAGTTGATAGAGTGTTTGCAGAGTTTTACTTTCTTACTACTTAATGGACATTAAGAGTACTGTGCAAGTATTACCTTAGAAAATGTGGTCAAACCAAACCTTGAAGAAGTTAAAAAATATATTTTTGATATTCAGAATAAAGAGCATAAATTTTTCTTAATTTGTATTTGCTTCTATCCTTTATTTTGGAGATTTCAACTACTCTTCTGCAATTTTCCCCACTCAGGGTTTATCTTGCTCTCCCCCTTCCCAATAGGAAGAAACTACTAACCACCTACCTTAGCATAAGTGTCACAAAAATTTTAATCCACTTGTCCTTATTCAGCTCTGTTCATGCTCCCTGTTCAAACAGAACTAAGTGTCTTCTTAAAGAACTATCTTTACAGAAAGGACCTTTAAAATCCTTTGGGAAGAATTGCACTAAATCATGTGAATGCTGTAGTTGTAGACCTATAATTTTGCTACTTAATGTCATTCACTAAAAAGTAGGCAGTTGAAGTGATCCTGGGTATACTGTTTAATTCTTTGCAATTATCTAATCTGCTTTCCAACAGCAAGACAACATTTAAATAATGTAGAATGAAGTCAATGAATTACGTGAAATGACTTTAAATTATAACTTTATTCTTGCTTTGTCTTTGTCAGAGATTTCTATTCCAGTATTAAGTGATAGCTTATTAAAATCTACTGAATGGATCTTTTTTTAGTTAGAAAAATCCTAGTGCAATTAGATTGGAAATGTGTCTTTAGTTCTGATTTAGAGTACAAATATAGATAGTTATTGCCATTTTCCCCAAATAATAACTTTAGGATAAACTTGATCAAAAAATGCTTTGGTTTTTTAAATGCAGTGATTCAATATAATTAGAATGTTATTTTTAAAAACATTCTTGGGATTTAATCTATTTTGTTTTTGAGAGTTAGTAAAAGCTCTGTACTGTCTAGTTTTCCATGTCATATAGTTTGATGTAAGAGGAGGTCAGATTGGATCTTGTCTATTTTAGTAGGAGAAACACTTTATAATACTTGATATTATCCTGTATATGGATTTGGGCAGTTGCCATTTCTATTTTTAAGAAGAGATTCAGAATGAAAATACCTGCCGCTTATAAGAAAGGTTATTTGGTTATGATTATAAGACAAGACCTGTCTTTGCCTTTGTTTTTATTTAAATTTAACTGCAAAAAATACAAGCTATAATCTGTTATCTTTTTTGAGTTCTTTTTTACTCTTTAGTAAGTGTTACTGCATTTTGGCACTGTTTCTTATTTCAGCTGTGTGTTCTTCGTATCAGCCTTGCTCAGTCTGCATGATATTAGTGTTTTCAGTCTGCTATATCGATGGCTTCTTACATTTCAATGTTTATAATAGATAACTCACTTTAACAATAATTGTGATCAAATTGAATGGTGTTATTTCTATAACATAATTAGAAATATTTTTAAAACTTCCTTCTGTGATTTGTAATTTTAGTTTATGTAACGTTTGCAACATAAAATATTTGTTTTTCTTTTTGTTCTTGTTTATGTAGAAGTGGTACACCATCCCCCAAACGGACATCTATAGGCTCCAGGCCACCAGCAGTAAGAGGCAGCAGAGATCGTTTTACTGGGGAATCATACACAGTGCTGGGTAAGACACAAAATAATAGTTCTTTATTATCTCAATCACAGTCACACTGTGAGTCAGAATGACTGCCTGTATACTGAATGCATTTTTGTAGAAGTTTTTCCCGGTTGAAGCCTAATTACTTTGGGGTGTTTTCAAATTGTCTTATTATTGATTCTTTTAAAACTCTACTTCAGCTTACATAGTGCTCTCACATATAGTTTTGAGTGAATAGTAAGGAAGTAAATTCTGAAGCATTTTATATTCTGAAAAATAGTAGTAAATATTAAAGTAAAGTTATAGTAGGTACTATGAGTTTAGTGTCTGTATATTAGCATGATTATTCCTATAAGAAAGAGTACTTGAATGAATTTTTTTGTGCCATTTCGGAATGAGTGATAGGTACAACTGTGTACCTCATAAAGAAAAAATGAGTCAATCTGCTTTTCTGATCTTTTGTAGGAGACACTGCGATTGAATGTGGACAACATTATTGGGAAGTCAAGGCCCAGAAAGACTGTAAATCCTACAGTGTGGGAGTAGCATACAAAACTTTGGGGAAATTTGACCAACTGGGAAAGACAAACACAAGTTGGTGTATCCATGTCAACAACTGGCTACAAAACACGTTTGCAGCAAAGCATAATAACAAAGTCAAAGCTTTGGATATTACTGTTCCTGAGAAAATAGGTGTATTTTGTGATTTTGATGGGGGTAAGTTTATGTATTTTCTCAGAGTTTATTTCTCCGTAGTTACTTGTATTTCAGTACCTTTCACTGGTAACCATCCGTACAGAATTTTCATTAGTATTGTGGTAAGGACATTTTGACCAACTGGGCTTTTGATCAAAACCATCTCAGTTCTAGAATTGACTGGAAGGGTGTGTGATGTCTGCCTGGAGCTCCATGAAAGTATTCATTTATGAGGAGGGACCCCCAAAAAAACAGAATTATTTTTTGGAGGGCGGGCCCCTTGTAGTACAGGTTTCCTCCATTAGGTAAGTGTTCTAGGAACCCATCAATATCAGTGTACCAACTAGCATCATTGTGAGAGGCTGCACTCAGCTTCAGGGAATTTTTTTTTTGGAGATTCTTTCAATGTGTTTGCCCATTTTATGATGGGTGATTACGAGTGCACCTGCCCATACCTGCTGAGTGTTCAGCAGTTTTTGACAAAAAACAGCATGACTCCTATGGCCCACCCTCCCTATTCACTCAGTCTTGCCCCAGGTGACTTTTTTTGTTTTCCTGGATGAAAAGTCCTCAAAGGGAAACATTTGTCAATGTAAAAGAGGTGAAACAAAAAATGGCAGAAGCACTAAAAGTCATCAAAATTGACAAGTTCAAAAACTGTTTCGAGTAGTGAAAAAGGCATCTCAGTAGGAGTATTGCATCAAATGGGAAGTACTTCGAAGGTGACTGACATTTAAACATGTAGGAATAAATACACGATTTTTTATAAATAAATTTTGGGTTTTGGGGGTCCCTCCCTTATATCTTAACTAAGTTGAAAATATTTTGCTAATTTTAGTCTTCAACACTATAATTTATTCAGTTCATTTAAATTCCTATCTTACTATGTTTTATTACCTACCTATAAAGAGACAGAATTTTTGAGTTGAAGTAGATGTTAGAAATTATCCAGTCCATCTGCCACACCATATAAAATCCTTATTACATTGCTACTCCTGTGCCTGAATAACTTTTTAATATGAAGCTTTATTGTCTTAGAAAGCAGCCTGTTTCATTTTTGGGAAGTTCTTTTTTTTCTTTCTTGAATTGGGCCTCACTCTGTCACCCAGGCTGGAGTACAGTGGCACAGTCACGGCTCACTGCAGCCTCAACCACCTGGGCTCAGGGATCCTACTTCAGCCTCCTGAATAGCTGGGACTATAGGCATGGGCCACTATGCCCGTCTAACTTTAAAAAATTTTTTTTATAGTGATGAGGTCTTTCTATGTTGCCTAGACTGGTCTTGAATGCCTGGGTTCAAGTGATTCTCCTACCTCAGCCTCCCAAATTGCTGGGATTATAGGTGTGAGTCACCATGTGTGGCCTCATTGATGAGAAGCTCTTGATTAGAAAGTTTTTCCTAAATTGACTCACTTTGTCGCCCTATAACTTTTGAGACTGTTGCTCTTAAATTTTGTCATGTGAATAAACAGAAGTATGTTCTCTAATTCATATTCACGTGATAATTGTTATTTGTTAAAAACTACAGGTATTACCATTGTTTTTCTTGCCCTGTTTTTCTAGATTATCATTCTCTATTATTAGCTGTTTCTCTTACAATTTAAATTTTCCAAACCTTTATAATCTTCTATGGGTGTATATGCTGTGTCAGTGTATTTCTTAAAGATAAGTTCTTAGACTAGAACACATGACCCCTGACCAGTAAAGGACAGTAATTTGGCAACACTATTTCTAATAATATGACTTAACAGTACTATTAATCAATATTGAACTTGTAGCCACCTTATCTACTAGATCTCTTTTCATGACGTTATGTCAAACTGTCTGCATATAACTCAAATGAAGACTATTACATTTATCCTTTATTAGTTATATTTTAATAGATTTGACCATTTCCCCTCCTGATAAAACAATCTAAAGATTAACTTGATGTTTATCTTTTGAAAAATATCTTTATGCTTATTGAATTATTATTTGATAAGAATATTCTTTATGGTCAGCTAACTAATTTATAAACATTTTGAAGGTGACATAATATTGAACTGAAGTAATTCCCTAGATGTTTTCCTCCAAGTTGACAATGTAAGATAATACAAAATTTTATCATTTTAACTAACGTGTCTGGATAATTTCATGAGATTTCAATGTATTCAGATGAGGTAAAGAATTAATTTTGGCTTCATTTATTTTTAGTGATAACATCAGTTTTGCTGCTTTTTTTTTACATATTCACTTTGAATCAGATAAACCATTTTCCTCAGGATGAGTGGCAAATTTATTAGCACACATTTTTTTTTCTTTTTCAACTACCAAGACAACATTTGCTTATCTTTTCTCTCTCCTTTCCCATACTTTGTGATTCCACAAAGACAGTAGTAAGAAGTATTTTTTAGCCTAGAGCATAGTGTACAGGAAGGGGTGCGTTGTAATGTAGAATAGGATCAGATTCTAATACCCTTGAAAAAATAATACTAGACTAGTCTTTATTTAGAAGTGGAGAGGGATGGTTTTGTATGTTTTAGGAAACTATAGTCATGTGATGATAATCTAGCTTTGAAAATATTAAAGAGTCAATAATTAAAGATGGAAGAGACTGAAAGCATAGATAGCATAAGACTTTCTAGGGAGAAGTCTTCAAGCAATGTAGGTAGAGGAGGACCATGTCTCTTATCTTAATTATTACAACGAAAGCCCTTAATAAGTGTTTGCTGAGTGATTGGTATCAAGGATCTGAGCAGTGGAGAATGAAGAAGAATGGATTTGATAGTGTCAATGTAGAGTTCGTCCGACTTAGTAACTTAATATGGATGCGGGGGCATGGTGGACAGGGAGATGAGTTAAGATGACTTTGAGGCTCCAGCCAGTGTGATTGAGAGAATGACAGTGTCAGTAGGATAGGGAACATAGAGAGTTTTGGGGGAAATGAGATGCCAGCAAGACAACCATGTGGTATGTTTAGCGAGCATTTTGAAATTCAGTGGTAGAACTCAGAAGTAGAGCTGATGCTAAGTATTTGAGACAGCATCACAGAGTGGCTACTGATGATTACACAGAATATATTTAAGCTTACTGTTCTGTTATTTACTTTGTGATCATATGTAGGCTGCTTAATATTTTGAGGTAATGTACATAGAACAT
The DNA here is from genome assembly GCA_963574415.1 of Tarsius wallacei. Taxonomy (NCBI): domain Eukaryota; kingdom Metazoa; phylum Chordata; class Mammalia; order Primates; family Tarsiidae; genus Tarsius; species Tarsius wallacei. The sequence goes on along the minus strand of CAUYQG010139835.1, from coordinate 30,799 downwards.
CGAGTGCTTTAATAGAGTACATATATATTAGTTTCTTTTCTCTTCCTCATTGGTGGCAGTTAATTTATGAAGGGAGCATTGTAGAAAGAAAAGAGAGCCTGGTCAAAGCAGCTACAGAAAAAGGAGGAAATAGAAGATATCGTCAGGGTTAGGATACCAACCAAAAGAATAGTCATCAGAGAAGAGTTTCAAGATGTGATAACAGGCCGGGCTCGGTGGCTCAACCTGTAATCCCAGCACTTTGGGAGGCCGAGGTGAGTGGATTGCCTGAGCCCAAGGGTTTGAGACCAGTTCGGGCAACTTGGCGAGACCTCATCTCTACAATAAATCAAAAATTAGTCGGGCGTGGTAATGCGCGCCTGTAGTTCCAGCTACTTGGAAGGCTGAGGCGGAAGGATCGCCGGAGCCCAGTAGGTCGAGGCTGGGATGGCCGGGAGCATGCCACTGCACTCCAGGCTGGGTGACAGAGTGAGACTCCAACTCAAAAAAAAAAAAGATGTGATAACAGTTTTAAGGAGGCCATCAGGCTGGTTGGTTTAGGAGATCAGACAGCTATTTTAGGACATAATCCTATTGAAAGACATACTTTGAGGTAATTTTTAACAAAGCTGAAGCAATGATAACTCTGTGATTTCGGAGACTGGAGTATGAATGTAGCCTCAAGTAGTTAGACAACAAAGTTTAATAGAGTAATCCTTAAATGGTGATAGGATTTGGGTAGGAAGGTTGGTTGCAGTAAAAATGAGGAGGAAGAGATGGCCTAGGTTTTTCCTGGACTAAAGAAACCATTTGTTAAATAATGATAAGATAAAGAAATATTTAAGAGTTGAATAAGTAGAATGGTGCCAGATTATGGAGGTCTTGAAAACCAGGGAGGAAAAACTGGATTAGGGCTTTTCCTTAAGCGTATTGATTACTAATTTTCAAGTGAGAATCATTAAGTCCAGTTCCTATAGTTAACAAAAAATGCCAAAATATGTATTAGGTTGTTACTTTTTACATAATTGTGCAAGGGGGGACCAAAAAAAAAAAACTGGAATTTTAGAAGACAGGCCCCCTTTGTAGTACAATCAGAATTTATTCCTCCTGATCTAACAGTCAACCAGTTTTTATCTGTAAGTTTTGAGAAGGTTGCATCATGATTTGCGGAGGAAATGTCCCAAGTTGTGGCAAACAGGTGACTGGTTTTTCCACTATAACATTGCACCGGCCTACACCACACTGAGTTTATTAAAACAGTTTTTAACAAAAAATGGCATGACTCCCTTGGCCCACACTCCACATTCACCCGCTCTCCCCCTGAGCAACTTTTTTTTGTTTGTTTCCCTGAAAAAAGTTCTCAAAGGGGGAACATTTTGCTGATGTGGAAGAGGTAAAACAAAAAATGGGAGGAGCACTAAAAGGCATCAAAATTGGCAAGTTCAAAAACTGTTTTGAGTAGTGAAAAAAGCGTCTCAATAGTATTGCATCAATGGAGAGTACTCTGAAGGTGACTGAAGTTTAAACATGTAAGAATAAATACACAATTTTTAATAAATGATTTCTGGTTTTTTTGGGGTCCCCCCATATATGTTAGATAGACTTAATTAGACGTTATCATTTTTTTGTATAATAAATTAGGCTTTTTTCCGCTTCCTTTTAGGTCAACTTTCATTCTATGATGCAAACTCAAAACAGTTGCTGTATTCCTTTAAGACAAAATTTACTCAGCCAGTACTACCTGGTTTCATGGTTAGTACCTAATTTATATATTTTTTGGTCTGGCAACTTTAAGAAAAATAATCTATGCTGTGTATTTAGGGAAGCCGAATATTTTTCTTCATATTTCTCCCTCTTTCCTCAATTGCCGTCTTCCAAATCTGTGTATTTTGGGTATATTTTATTGAAGTCAATGTTAATCCGTTGAAGTACACAAGTCATAAGCATGTAGTTTCATGAATTTTCACAGGACTGCAATCACTTTTGTAACTGGCACCTAGATCAAGAAATGGAAATTACCAGACTCTTAGACGCTCCTTTGTGCCCATTTCTAGTCCCTACTGGCCCTTCTCCAAAGGGTAAATACTGACTTGACTTTTAATGCCACAGATTTTACTTCCTTTTCAACTTTTATTAAATGGAATAATACAATATCTTTTTGGCTCAACATTATGTTTCTGAGATTTATCCATATTCTATGATTGTAAATCATTCTTATAGCTGTATAATTTTCTATTATATAACTATAACACAATTTATCCATTCTAATTTAGTTGGATAGGTGTGTGGTTTCCATTTGGGGCTTTTACAAATAGAACTTCTATGAACCATGAATATTCTTATTCATGTATTTTGATAAATGTATGTATATATTTCTGTTGAGTATAGTATACCTAGGATGGGGGTTGTTAGATCATATGTATAGTCAACTGTAGTAGATCCTGTCAAACAGTTTTCCAAAGTGGTTGGTTATACTAGTTTACAACGGCAGTATGTGAGTTTTAGTTCCTTCATATCCTTGCCAACATTTGGTATTTTTTTTATTTTAGTCCTTCTAGTGGGTATGATATTTTACATTGTGGTTTTCATTTGCATTTCTTTGATGACTAGTGTGTTGAGCACCTTTTTATATTTGTTGACTATTTGGTCATATTCTTTTCTGAACCTGCTAGTCAGGCCTTTTGCTTGTATTTCTGTTTGGTTATCTTCCTATTTCTTATCAATTGATTTGTAGTTCTTGAATTAGTCTGAGTCCTTTGTCAGATACATGTATTCCAGATGTCTTCTCCACTCTGACTTTCCTTTTCCCTCTCTTACTGGTATCTTCTGATGAGCAGAAGTTGTAAATTTCAGTGTCGTTCAGTCTACCAATTTTTTCATTCATAGTTAGTACTTTTTTTGTTCTGTTTATGAAATAATTATCTGTCCCCAAAGTCTTGAAAATATTATTGTGTATTCTTCTAAAAGCTTTACCTTGTACATTTATAGAATGCATTTTACAATGCAAGTACGATATAGAATTGATATATTTGATATGAAGTAAGGATCTAGACACATTCTTTAATTCCTTATGGATATCCAATTATTCCAGAACCATTTATTGATAAAATCATAGCACAGTATCATCTTTGTAATATCAGATGGCCATCTTTATGTGGTAGGCTGAATATGTATATATGTGTGTTTGTATACACATATATTTTATTTCAAGTTTACTCAATTTCCAGCTGATATATATAAGAAAGTTTTGTTTTTCTTTGTACAAATTGAAAGAAACATGGGTTTGAATTATTTTGTTTTGTACACAAATGTTATTGCTTCTTCCAACTCCTTAATCCTCTGCATTTCTTTATAAGTCTGGTTCCTGTGAGGAGTTCTGGGATCCAGTAATTATGGCTAGAACTTTTAAATCAGGATGCTATATTTCAAGGGCAGACTTGGAATATTTTGTATATGTGTTCTTCCGTTATCACCCCTAACTATAACCCCTCAACTATAATGGAGTATGTGTGAGTTTAAAATGCAGTGTTTTTTAAATCTCACAGTTGATAATGATTATTTACTCTAGATACCCTAAACTCTTAAGTTTAAACAATGCTAATACCCAAAACTCCTACTTTTATACTAAAAAGTAAAAGTGATTAGTGAATAAAGTTATTGTTCATGGAAATACTTTAAAATATTGCAGTTTTTTTCCTACAAACCTCTACTGTATTGTACATTTTTGGCTGTTTTCCAAATGGTCAGTCGGGGACGAATTATTTACATATGAAACTCAGAAAAAGATTTTCCCCAAGGCTTAGATACACTTTTATAAAAGAATAGATTGAATTTTTAATTTGAATCAATCTCAGTTATATACTGAGTTTATTCATTGTTTTTCATTCCAAGTGATGATACTGTAATTACATTAGTAAATGTTGTAAGATGCTTTAAGAATTATTTTAAATTGGTTAAAAATTTTTTTCCTTCATTGAAAGCCTGCTTTTATTTATTTATTTATTTTTTAATTTATTTATTTATTATAAAGATGTGGGGTACAATTCAGGGTTAGGTATGCAGGTACCCTTGTTGATGAGGTATGCCCCTCCCTCCCCTAGCTGCCATTCCCACCTCCCCCTTCCCTGACAGTTTTCCACTACTGCCAATCGCTTTCTTACAGCATTATAATTGTTCAAGGTCACCTTATGAGTGAGAACATGTGGAACTCAGTTCTTTGTTTCTGTGATAAATCACTGAGTGTGATTGACTCCAAATCCATCCAGTTTGTTACAAAGTCCATATATTTGTCCTTGTTTATGGCTGCATAATATTCTATTATGTATATGTACCACCTTTTTTTAATCCAGTCCAAAAAACCTGCTTTTATTAGCTAAGTAAATTACCATTAAGTGTGTACAAGATTTATTTTTAAAGTCAGTTTTATTAAAGTACAATTTATAGGAGGGATGTCTAACCTTTTGCCTTCTCTGGGCTGCATTGAGTAAAGAGGAATTGTCTTGGCATGCATATAAAGTATATGATATAGTTAGTGTGTATACATATTAAGACCTCTTAAAAAATATTTTTATTGTAAAGTTTAGAAGAATGAGAACAATATAAAACTAGTGGGAAATAAGATTTTAATAAAAAATAAAATTAGCGTGAAATTAATTTAACTCATTCATGACCACTGACATGAATTCACATCATTCCAAATTCTGTTCCTGGTTGCCACTGATGTGAATTTACATCTTTGCAAATTCTGTTTCTGAATACTGCAACGTTGTTGTATGTATGTGTTATCATATTTTGCTTGAAAATTAATAATCAGACAAGGAGAGGGAAAGTTAACTGAGATAATTATCTGATAGCGACTGCAATGTTATTCTTGTTTTACATAGTTGGCAAAAATTACAAGTTGGTCATTATTTTGTTGCACTTAGTGGTGCATACTTGTATGTGAATATTTCAGGGCTTTCATACTTCAATGTTAAAAATAGTTTACCATTTTTCCAATAATGCGGAAATGCAGTCAAATCTAATCGGATTATTCAAAATTGAATCTGTATTAAATTATGTATTAAATAAGTCCAATACATACTGTATTGTTTGTAATGTATACAAACCTGAACAAGAACTTTCCTTGAATGAATCCATGATACTTCATTGTGGAAGACTGTCTTTTGGGGTTTATAATCTAAATAAAAATACAAGGTACGAAATGCTAGTCAGAGTGGTGTTTGAGGCAAATACTGGATATGTCTGTAACTTTCAGCTGTATTGTGAAAAAGGTGACCATTTAGAAAAGATCATTTAGCTTGTGTTAAATAAAAATGAAAATTTATGGCACCACGTCTACACGGATAACTATTATAATAATGTTACAGTAGCTGAAAAGTTATTGAAGAAAAATGTTTGAATTTATGATACAATATGAAGAAGTAGAGGTTTTCCAAAGGAACTAAATAATCTGAAATTGAAAATAGGTGAATCTGATTTTCGGTGGAAAGGTGAGGTACTCTCAAATGGAAGGATAAATGGGAGGTTCAAATGATATCAATGATACGTGATAGTGACATCCTAGAGACTTTTAAAGTAAATTTAAAAACTGGACAAAAATTTTGTAAGTCTGAGTGCATAATAAAATATAATCAACATATCAGCAAGATCAATACCTTTCATATTATTCATTTTATCAATCAAGTAGCCAAAAAAAGTTTTCATGTTTATTGTACATTACACTCTCTTTAATTCATTTATTGTATATTGTAAGCTCAATCCATATACCAGTATAACCTTTTCAGAATACTTAAAACTCTGGCAGAAGAATGGATTGTTTGTGATACTGTGCATAATGGTTCCAGAAATTTTTGCTCAGCAGCAATAGGTCGGACACCTCGCCATAATCCTCCTTATAGACTTTCAGGTGACATGAAAACACATCATTTGGAAAGAATCACAGAGTCGGGAAAAACAAAGTATCCAAAAAAATGTTGTAGAGCCTGCAAAGTTCATAGAAAACATACTGATACTTCATTTATATGCAAATCCTGAAGAGTTCCTTTATGCACAGGTTATTGTTTTACAATTTATCACATGATAGAGAAGTATTAAATTTCATTTTCCATTTTGTTTTTCCAAGATACATGTAAAATATTTCTAAATAAACATAATAATAAGTAGTCTATTATATACCTAAAAAGCAAGTATGTAAAACCATATCCAGTATAATTTACACAACCCTGGAATATAATAACTTTCAAAATTTTTTTCATCTTCTCTTCTCCACTTGTGACTTTTTAACAGAAAATTATTTATTTTAAACAACAAATCTTTACAAGACTGATATTTCAAAACAAATTTTCTAATTTTTATTCCTATCTTAATGACAAGTTGGTGGCAACCAGCTTCAGAATTTTTTTATTTTCACCTACTGTATTAGGAAAGTGAAAAATTTGCCGATCGCAAATATGTTAACAATGTCTAGTTTGATGGAAGTGTTTGCAATTCTTAGTGAGTTCTCAAGGTGCTCATCAGAAATGTTTGTTCAAATTTTGCTCTTCGTGTGCTTCCTAATTGAAAACAGCTGCTCACAAATGTATGTGCCACCAAAAAGCAAGGTCATGAATAAGGCATGATTGTGAACTTCAAAAATGGAACTGTGCATGAGGTCACAAAGAAAATAAACACTAAACAACACATTATGCTACATTAATAGCTGTCTTGGGCTACATGCGTTGGACTTGGCCTGATTTATAGTATTGTACAATTCTGTGGGTTTTAATAAATGCATAGTTGTATAACTACCACCATCATCAAGATACAGAGCATTTCCCTCACCCTAGAAAATTCCTCTCTGCTTTTTAGTGGACCCCTCAATGCAACTAGCCCTAGCAATCAGTAGTTTTTAGTTCCTGTTTCACCTTCTCCAGAATGTCATATGAATGAAATTGTATGGCATATGTGTAACCTTTTGATCCTGTAGCATAATGATATCAGTATTCTCTTTTTGATTGCTGAGCATTGTTTTATATATGTATGTACCACAGTTTATTAGTCTATTTACCAGTTGAAATATATTTGGGTTTATTTCCAGTTTTTTGGCAATTATAAAAAAAGTCACTCTAAACATTTACATATGAGTTTTTCTCATGGGTGAATACCTAAAATAGGGTTGCTGGATCACATTCAGAGTGTATGTTAAATTGCCAAAATGTTTTGCAAAGTGACTGAATCATATTTTTGCATTCCTACTAGCGATATATGAGAGTTCTTCATTTTTTTGCCATTATTTGGTATTGTAAGATTTTTTGTTACACCATTTTAATAGGTGTGTAGTTGTGTTTTTATTTGTACTTTCCTAATGACAAATGATGTATTGAGCACCTTTACATGTGCTTTGCTATTCGTATAATTTCTTTGGTGAAGTACCTATTAAATCCTTTGCTCATTTTTTTGAGGAGTTGTTTTCTTATTAAATTTAAAAGTCTTTATATATTTTGGAAATTATTTATCAGATGTATGTTTTGCAAATATTTTCTCCCAGTTTATGGCTTACTTTTTTCATTTTTCTGAACATTTCAAAGAGAAGTTGTTCATTTTGATATGAAGTCCAGTTTAGTTTTTTTTTTTCTTTTAGGGGTAATGCTTTGCCTAATTCAAAGTCAGAAAGATTTTCTCCTATGTTTTCTTCTTGAAGTTTTACAGTTTTAAGTGTTACATTTAGGTCTGTGATTTTGAATTAATTTTTGTGTATGGTACAAGGTATAGCATTAAGATCCATTTTTTTGCATACAGATGTCCAATTGTTTTTGTACTTTTTATTGACAAGACTAACCTTTCTCCATTGATTTGCCTTTGCACCTTTTTAAAAAACATTTTTAAATTTTAAAGATGTGGGGTACAATTCAGGGTTATGTATACAAATAGTCATTGTGCCTCACTTTGGTTGCTTTTGCATCTTTGTGCTAGATATTTTGAGTAAATACTTTTCGAAATCACTTAAGTACTAATTTCCAAAAAAAAATAGTAGTTTTATGATCTGGTAGTTGTTTTTGTATTTTGGGAGTTATCATTACTGAGCCTGCTAATTTTGAAAATTTAGAATGTTAATTATATAGTTATAAATTTCACAGGTCAATAGATTCTTTGGCACAGTAATCTAGTTACTTAGATATTGAAACACTTATGGATGTAATTTAAGGTGAGAATACTTAAACAACTTCTAGAACTTGCCTTGCTTTAAGCTGTGCCTGCCACATACATGGTAGTTGATGATAGTTTAAATGATCCATATTTTCATATTTTAATTCTCTTGACACTGTTTCAAATCTGTTATTTTTCATTTTATTGAATAATAGCTGCTCTGTTCACAAGAAAAACAGCTTTATTTTTTATAAACTCCTTCACATTTATAATAATTAATAGAACAGGAAAAATGCATCCAGATATTATCATTTGCATTTTTCTTGTAACAAGATAGGGAAGATTTTAACAGTGGATTTTACTGTTAACAGAGGTGTGTTAAATTCCTGTTGTCTCAGGCCACATTTCATTATCAAAACCAAAAGCATAATTGGGAAGGAATTTGTTTTTTTCTGCAACTTGGTTGTGAAGGTTAACATCAGTAATGATAGCTAATAACTTTTGCCTAGATTAATCCGACTTATTCTGTAAATGTCTGCAGCCCTCAGATTTCTCTGTCGAGTGTAGCTCCAGGGGGTTCTGCTACCACAAAGACTTCTCTGGCCTCTTTAGTTCTAAAAGAATTCTCAGTCTTTCACTTCCCCTCAGCTCACATATGAAGGTTATCAGTTTGAGGCATGTTGATGTTTATATATGTGTTTTAATTCGATTTGAAATCTGACTGAGGCTTTTTGTCTTTTCTTAGGTATGGTGTGGTGGACTTTCTTTGAGTACTGGGATGCAGGTTCCAAGTGCTGTGAGAACACTCCAGAAAAGTGAAAATGGAATGACTGGTTCAGCTAGCAGCCTCAATAATGTTACTCAGTAATGTCTACTTAGCATATGTTTGCCTTCCCTCTTGATTTTGTGGCCTTTTCTGTGCAGTTACTAATCACAGAAACTTGGCAGTGGTGAAAATCAGGTTTGCTATGTTCTGCTTTGAGGCGTGGAATCTGTTAGCATTAAGTACCTAGTACAAAGCATTTGCAGGAACCTACTGTGCAATATCATAGAAGCTAGCAGTTATCAAGCAAGAAACTGATGTTTTGAACAGTAAATGGGGGAAAAGGCAGTGTTTAAATATTTACATAGAAACTCATTTTTGTGTTTCTTGGATTACTTTGGCTCTTCTAATATGTTTAATTACATATGGTAATTTACCTAGGACCTGGGATGAAAAGCTTTTAAATCTTGCCTTCTTTCATCTATCTTTTCCTTTCTTTTCTATCTTTTTTTAATCTCATCACTACCTATCATTTAGTTCTTACACTGAAGCTTTAAAAATACGTAGTCCTCTAAGGTTTTCTAAAAATGGAAATGATTGAGATGATAGAAAGATTTTTTTTACAAAATGGCTTATTTTTTTCCCCTTTTATAAATAAATTGAGTTTTACGTAATTATTCTCTTTTGTTTATTTACTAGGTTGTATATCACTTTCTCTTTTTCAGAATATCACAATATGGTCTTTCCCTTGTGGTTGTAATTCAAGATAGGAAGTTTCTAGATATAACAGCCTAAAGTCACCCAAATTTCAATTTTTTTCCTGCTGTACTAACACAGTGGCCAAGGGGTATTCTTTATATGTTGCCTTGTTTAATTAGACTTCTTTTCATTCCATCATTTTAGATGATGGGTAGAATTTTAAAAGCCTTATATATAATTTTTTTATTTTGTTGTCTAGTTTAATCCTACCTTTAATAGTTATTGGTAAAATTCCCATTCATATTGGGCAGTAACTGATAATAATCCTGATTTTTAACATTTCCGATAGGAGTGAAAGTTTATTAAAGTTACATAGAGGTTAGAAAAACATATACTCTCAACTTATCTAAGAAGGATAGGTTTATAAAAGGAGGTGCCTAAAAGTATTCTTTGCTGAAGATTACTGAGATGTAATCTTCAGTAAATTATATCTTCTTTTTAATAAGATATGGAATGGTTTAAACAGTTGTTTTAGAAAATCTACATATCTCTGACTTAATTGGCACATAAGTTTTTCAAACAACCATTCAGAAGTTAGTTTTCTCCCAACAGTTTTGCTACCTTGACTTGCTTTCTAAAAGGGTGTTAATTCTTACAAAAATCGACATAGATGTCCTTCCCAAACTTGGGGAAAATATGTTAAACATTAATGAGTAACACCCATGGTTTTTGAGAAGAATATAACTATTCTTAAAAGTCATTTAAAATGTGTAACTCAAGTCCATTGAGCCAAACTAAAAGTTGTGATTATTTAAGAATTCCTTGAGCATTTTTAAGAGGTTTGAACTTGTATTTTTCTTAATTTTGAGATCTTCCATTTCTCTTGGACAACCTTTTCCCAAGAAGTAACTATTGCTGCTTACTTTTGAGTTGCTTTCTACATGAAGACATGTGTAATAGTAATAGCTCATTGTCTCTTAAAAATTACTGCTTACTGATAGGATATTTTGTTCCATTGATAAAACAAATCTAAATGATGAATTTTAATTGAAGTGGAGTATTATTTTTCCAGAGGACATTCAAAATAGATTTTGAAAAATTTTTTGGATGTTCTCTTCTCTATAGAGAGGCTATTCCAGGGTGTAAGGAAACAGAAATTTATAATTTCCTTTCACAAACTCAAATCTGAAAGAAGAAATTTAGTAGTTGGGTTGCTTTATGTGAATTTTAGTATATTTTACCAAAAATGACACAGAAAAGGCCAGATGTTCTTGTATAAAATTTTTTACTATTATGTTTTATATAATTGTCTTCTTATTACTTCAGTGCCTTTTTCCTCTAACCATGCTGTTGCTCTATGACCCATGCAGTGTCGACTGATATTTAAGCCAGAGAGTATTATGTTATATTGATGAGGGCCCTCTGTTGCAGGGGCATGGAGAAAAGGATATATTAATCAGGGCTGGAGGAGTATATATGATTCTTGTGCTCATGTCATCCATCATTTGAAACTCGCCATATAAAATTTTCTCATATTCATTTGGAAAATGTATTAACTTCACTGTAAGGTTTCATTTCTGACAGGTTTTACAGTAATAAATATAAATTCAGTAAATTCAGAGTCCAAGTTCTCATCACATTTAATACTTGATATTAAATTATACTATTAGTATTTCAAAATAAGAATCTGGATTCCTTGTAGTATGCTTCTTCTGAATGGTCTTTAAAAATCAAATAACAAAATGTGTAGTTTTTAGTTTGTTTTTAAGGTGTTTTCAGTTTATTTGTTGTTACGTTAAAATGGAAAAAGTTTGTCACCCTCATTATTAAACAAAAAAAAATCCAATATGTGCCTATTAAAATTGTCTTCAAAATAAGGTAGCTATTAATTTGACCATAATATGTAGGCATTTCTCATTGACATTTGAATTAAAAGATATTGAGCTCTTTTGCTCAATTTAATACATTGTGGAAAGTTGGTAAACCTTTTCAAACATTCTTTGTTGCTTTACTTACTTTTTGTTTTGACAGGTCAAACATGATTGCTTTCTATAAAGGAAATACATGAGAAATTGACTCTAACATTTATTTAGTATGGCATTTCTCTTTCAGCAGCTGAATTTCAAACCAGTTTCATTAAACTGGATGTAGAAATTAAGGAGCTGCCTTAAGCACTTTAGAAAAAAAATTTTATAATTCATTTTTACGCCTTTAGCTGACCATGTCACATTATGTCTTTAACTTTCAGTAAATATGTTACTACTACACATTTAACAGCTAATGCCCATAGAAATTTAATATACAGTGATTCTTTGAAAGTTCCAGGTAGAGGTAAACAGATTAAAAGTATTAAGGACAAGGACATGAGTGTCTGTACATGGGTTTAATTGATGGCATCTGTACCATTTTTGACAAACCATGAACTGCTGTTGTTCAGCTAGACTTTGCCTACTTACCCTCTTCTGCAAACAGGAGTTTTTCCCTATGTTATAAAAAGAGACATACTGGCTTGCCTTTATGAAATTAAAGCATGAACAATACCATGTATAATTTGAATTTTCTGTGACTGATCCTTGGTGATATAAATAATAAAAGAATTTGTAATGAAATATTTTAATTTGACTAAGATATTCTACTTCATGACTTACCTAGAATGATTAGCTTTTCTCTATATACTTTTTTCCATAAAATTTTATGGAAATTCCATGAAATTTCCATAAAATTTAATTATGTATTTTCATTGCTTCTTTTGGAAACAATTGGAAAAGGATATATTTGGAAAATAATTATTTCAAAGATTATTAATTTTAAGAGGATATTGCAGACTTATAAAATATGTAATTTCAGACTTTAAAATTTGACTGTATTTTCAAATTATCATAGTTACGTTTTTTAAAACATTTCTCAGATCAGTGTCCATCCGTTGGCTAATTCATACAACACATATTTGAATGTCTGTGATATGGCAGCCAAAATTTGATTACTTTGTATTCACATTACCAAAACTAGTGAAGTTTGATTTACTGTGCATACAGTTTTGCTGCTTTTGAATGGTATGACAGAGTTTGTATCTTAAAAATAATGTTTTGCTAATAAGTCAGAAGTTTAAAATAAATTTGTTATAGTTTGTTAGGAAAAAAATCCAAATTACTTATATATAAAATTGGCTCACTTTTATACAGTCACATAAAATGGGTTTCTTTGGTTTTATATTTACACTGGATATATTATTTTAGGGAAGTGTATTGTCAGCATAAATTTACTCAGTATCCAGGCAACCATAAAATTGTTATTTTTAACCTAAATGTATATTTCATAATGCTGGCACTTGATTATTATAAGAGATCATGAATGTTTTTTCTTAATTTTCACAGCAAGATTACCTCATGTTCAATATAGTTTTAGTTTTGTGTGTATCTTACAGTATTCACATTCTGAAATGATTTGTGATCCTGATATGTCACATATGATAGCTTTGTTCCCTGGAGTATTTTTATTAACCAAAATACTCTAAGCATTTTGATTAGGTGGAGTTTAAATGGATTACATTTGGTATATGTTGTCTTCATTGAAAAGATATCGTTGGACATGACAAAAGTTAGTATTGGCTTATAAATAAATCCCAGAAATTGCCACAGTGCTTTTTCTCCTCAGACTACCTAGTTATTTTATTAAACTAAAAAAAGTATTTCTCGGTCAATATAAGGTCCTGACCTGATTCTTAATCATTTAAACTATATTAGTTTAAATTGCTCTTTTCTTATGGTACCCCATTCAGTATACGTTGATCCTTGGGAATGGACCTGTAGAAGATTTCACAGTATGTAGGGCAGAAGGTAGGTGAATGTTTGTTTTGGCTTGGAGCTTATTAAATTTTGACTAATTGTAAAATAAGTCAAATTGTAAGGGGCTGTAAAAGGCATTTTTGTTAGTATTGGAACTTTTTGGTGAGCATAAGGGCTGGGAGAATGCTTTTTTTTTTTTTTTTATAACATTTCCAGTATGTCTAAGGTACCAAAGCATTGAGTCTAATTTACCTTTTAAGGGAGGCTCTTTAAAATTGACTTTATAACTAATTTATACTATAAGATATAATAGCTAAAGTTTTGGAGTAATTTATATTCAAAGCCACAAATCTTTAAAAATCTCTGGATATGATATAAAAAGGATTTTGGCTTCATGTCTTTTAAAGTATTTAAAATTAATTGCCTAGCTCCACCATACACTAAATGTATGACCTTTACACAAATCACTTATCATCTTTGGGCCTCTGTTGCCTTGCTTGTAAAATAATTGTAACTTGTTCAGCCTACCTCACAGGGCTGTTGTGAGGAATAAATTAAATGAAGTATGTGAACTTGCTTCAGTAACAGTAAAGTGCTATGTAAATGTAAGGTGTTACTTTTAGTTAATAATGGATTTAAGTGTGTGGATACTTGTACATGAAATTTACTTTGATAAAGCATGTTCTTAAAGTGGTATCACCAGTGATTTCAACATGATTTAAAAGTAAGAAAAAACCCCAATCAAAATGCCCTTAAATATTCACTTAGTTTGTGCATGACTTTGTGGCCTTTTTTATTTTCTCATCAAGACTTTTACTTTATTTAGATTTTGTAGACCTGTAAAGTTTCTCCCACAGCATTATGTGTGTCAGCAGCATAAACAAACAGATGAATTAAGCTACATTTCCATCCAGGCATTTGCACTTTCAATTTAGGGCACTCAGTGCCACATGCAGAGTGAATTTGGCCTAAATAATTCTTTCCAAACAACCAAATGGTTAGCAGTTTGTTGTCACGGGATGAATGATATAAGGTGTGCCCACTGAACATATGACAACTTTGTTGCATTGTCATTAAAAAAAAAATAATAAGATGAAGCATTTCAAAACCTTGTTAGTTAACCTGGATATCACTTAGTATCCTGACATATTTATTCTGCTTTAAATTGGATTAAATGGGTTCCAGGTTATCTTAATCTACAGATTTTCCGTCTGTTATCTGAACATGGTTTTGCTACACAGCTGTGATAATTCTAATTCTAATTCCTCAGGTTTAGCCTTTAAGTTACAAATGAAGACCATTAATGAACTACTTTTTGATGCACTCAGTGCTGCAAAATAGTGTTTTAATAAGCACATTGCCTCATTTTCCTTAGAAACAAGACAAAGCCTTTTTTAAATGATTTTTTAACTTTACAATAGAGTATTCAAAGTAGAGTAACTTGTATGTTGAAATGATTGTATGCATTGATGTAGAATGATTATAGAATGTCCCAGTTTTTACAAAAGCCCCTGGAATATCTCATTAAAAATTAAACTTTTTTCCTGCTTTCTTCGCTTTATTGCTTGATTTTATTAACTCCTTTATTTAAGTTTCTACAATGTGCTATTGGTGATGAGGATATTTAAAAAGTCAAGTTCCTCTGCTTTAAAAACATATTTTAGAGCAGGGCTATTCAATGGAATCTTACGCAATGATGGAAAGTTCTGTGTCTGTGCAGTCTGATACAGTAGTGACTACCCACAGGCAGCTGCTGAACACTTTTAATGTGACTAATGTACTAAGCAACTGAATTTTTAATTGTTATTTAAAAATAAAGAGCTTCATGTTGCTAAATAGCTACTGTTTTGTACAGTGTAACTACAGATGGAAAATGAAACATACTGCAACTATAATATAAATGATGAATTTAGTTTCTTTCTCTTGATCTTGTCACATGTTGCATTACATTTTAACTAAGAACCTAAAGCTTTTTAAAATTTGTATTCTAACTTGAAAACAGTTTAGAAGAAAAAAGAAAATCAGTGACTACATGAGACTGGAGTTCCTGTAACTAAAAAGTTATGTAAGAAGATAAAGAGATACCAGATAGTCTTGAATCACAGGGAGAAGAGTGGACAAAGATATTGAAAACCACTGTCCTGGTGTAGAAGATGGAGTGTGGATGGATGCAACATTTCTGGAGAATTTCAGTAATATCAATATATTTAAATGCACATACCCTTAAAAAGTTAATCTCTACATATTTTTCTTATTCACAAATAAGCCAATATTAACTGTAGTATTACCACAGTAGGATACAAGCAACCTAACTGTTAATTGAAGAAAGACAAATTTGGTTGGCCCTAAAGGCAGATAATCTCTTTTGGTAGCTAGGCAAAGAACTGGCTTAACAGGCCTTAGTTATCTCAAAAAAAGAATGGGCTAACCGTTTTGAAGGCTCCCCTTTTTGAACTTGCTGCACCAGCAAATACCATTATTAAGTAGTGGTCTAGATAGACTCTGCACGCCCCCCCCCCCAAATAAATGTTATAAATCTGTAACTGTTATGGAAGTTGGCTTTCTTAGAGCATTTTCCTTAATATACTAGTCCTATTGTGTCCTGGTTAGGATCTCTGTGGGATAAGAACTGAGGATATCATGTGCACTTCTACTTTTCTGTCCAAGTTTTTTCTTTTTAATCCCCATTTTACATTTATACTGCATGGTACTAGTAGTATGTTTATGCCCCTTTTGCACAAGGTCATTCCATGCAACCCTACACAACTGTTAAAATATATGCTATTGGAAAAATATAAAGGTATTATGAAATAGAAAAAGTCATCCAGCAGTAAACATATATAAATACCATGAGTGTGCGCATGCACTTTTACTTGGGTAAGAGAGGACCTGACCTGATTCCCATACTCTTACTGTGCTTCTCTCCATGGAATGAACAACTAAAGGAGCCAAGAGATAGTGCCTAATTGGTGTCCATGTTCCTTTACTCCTACACACATGCACCAGATAGCTAGGATCCCAGAATTCCTGCACGATTACCTGAAGCTTTGACTCCAGGACATGTGCAGACCTCTTCCCCAAGTTCATCCTGAAAAAAGGTTACAGCTGTATATACCCCTATGGGTGGGAGTTTGTGGGAAGTACAAATGGAGATTGGATGTGCAGACTGGGATGTCTACTTGCATGCATGACAACACTCTTGAGGCAGGCTGAAGCTAGAAGTAAAAGACCCAGAGCTCGGAAAAGGACAGGCCAACCCAGTTGTCATGCTGTCACTTTCCAGTGCATGTCTAAGGAATCTGAGAATTCCACATTTGGATGAAGATTTCTGTTCCTTTAGATGAAATATTTGTCAAGGCAGAAGGAGGTAACGTTTTATTTGATGGTTAGCTCTCAGCTATTTTGACACTATTCTATCAGAGTTGGCTTCCATTTGTTACTCCTGCCCCAAACTCCACTAATGTTAGGAGTGGCCCCCAGGATGTTTTCATGTGCACACAGCTGAGTAATTTTTATAAGATGGGGAGACAAATTAGAGACACTCTCCCTTTTCCTTGGCTGATATCATCCAAATAAAAAGCCTTCCCTGACAAGACGACAATAACAAAAAGATGGATGTTTATTTGTAAGCTGTTTTTACCCATCCTGGTACCCACTCCTTCAACTGTACTGGCTAGCCAGATTAAAGCATATTGACTGATGTTTACCGTGAGCTGAAGACTCATAGCTGACCCTCTGGTATATCTGAGAAATACTACTGCCACCAGTTGTAGGTTTATCTTGAGTTAGCTGTTTGTTCCTAAACTTGTTTGTGCCAGTGGCAGTCATTGCTATAATTATATAATTTTAATATATATATGAAATTAGTATGAAAAGTTACAGAGAAAGTGGGGGAACTTTTTAGAGATGAGCTAAAAAAAAGTTTCTGGTAAGTTAGTTGTGTCCAATATAATTGTAAGACATAGGTGAGGCTTGCAAAAAAAAAAAAAAAAATTCTAGGACTCAATTCAGATTTCTTCACTTGTTTCTTTAAGTTCCTGGTCCAGAAACAGAAACTAGAAATTACAGATGATGCATTATGTCTGCAGTAAAAAAAACTCCAATTAGTGGATCCATACTTAAAAAGAAATTAGTTCAAATCAGCTAGTATAATCCTCAGTTTAAACTGCCTTTAAATTTATTCAGAGCCAGACATTATGCACTTACAAAAATATTTACTTCTAAGAATCTGATAATTTTACCATTTTTTTGTTACTTTTAATTATAATTTCCATACATACAGAAAAGTAGAGAACAATTATAATGAACTCTTTATGCTCATCACCTAGATTTATCAACATTTTGCCATGTTTGTGCCATCTATTTTTTTAAGTTTTTTTTTTTTTTTTTTGAGTTGGAGTTTCACTGTGTCGCCCAGACTGGAGTGCAGTGGCCATTCCTGGCCACCGCAGCCTCAATCTGTTGGGCTCCAGCAATCCTTCCACCTCAGCCTTCCAAGTAGCTGGAACTACTGGTGCGTGCTACCACACCCAGCTAGTTTTTTTATTTATTGTAGAGATGAGGTCTCACCAAGTTGCCCTGCCAGGTCTCGAACCCGCGGGCTCAGGCAATCCACTCACCTCAGCCTCCCAAAGCGCGGGATTACAGGCTGAGCCACCGAGCCCGGCTATTTTTTTAAGTTTTAAAATTTTACCTATAAGTACTGTCATATGCATCAGTGATAACTTTTGAAAAAATACAGCCACATTTGGCTTACATTTTTAGCAAGATTAACAGTAATAGTCCCTGATTTTACCCCACATTTTAAAAATAAAAATAAATTAAAACAGTAATGTTTTACTATTGTCTAAATGGCTCAGTCCAAATTAAAATGTCAAAGATCTTAAAAATGTCTTTTTGTGGTTAGTTTGTTCAAATCAGGATTCAGTCAAAGTCCACACATTGCATTTGGTTGTTACGTCTCTAAGTCTGATTTTGTAGTAGTCCCCACCCCCCTACTCTTTTAAACACCACTGATAGAAAAACTGGGGCATTAGTCTTGTAGAATGTCCTGCTTTCTGAATTTAGCTGATTGCTTCTCTGTACCCTGTGTTAGATCTAGAGTTTGTTAAATGCAGGTTCAATTTTCAGGCAAGAATCCTTTACAGGTGGTGCTGTGTACTTCCTGTAACATCAGGAAGAACATAATGTCTGCTTGTCCCATACTTAGTAAGATTGATCAGTACACTGGTGCAAGCATAATCCATGTAATGCAGAGTTCTCTATCAACCTTTCACCTTAACTCTAGCATCATACTGATGTGGCTCTCTATTATTTCATTAGGAGTTGCAAAATGGTGATCGTTTTATTATTAATTAATTAATTAATTAATTAATTATGTTGGAGTCTCACTCTGTCGCCCAGACTGGAGTGCAGTGGCCGCTCCCGGCCACGGCAGTCTCAACCAGCTGGGCTCCGGCAATCCTTCCGCCTCAGCCTTCCAAGTAACTGGAACTATAAGTGCGCGCTACCACGCACGGCTAATTTTTGATTTATTGTAGAGATGAGGTCTCGCGAAGTTGCCCAGGCAGGTCTCGAACCCACGGGCTCAGACAATCCATTCACTGCCGCCTCCCAAAGCGCTGTGATTACAGGCTGAGCCACCGAGCCTGGCAAAAGGCTGCAGTTTTAAGAAATCAGTCAGATCCATTTCCAGGGTCCTCATTCAACATAAAAAATGGGCTAGTATGTGATAGGTTATTTGGCATATCACAAGCAATGTGGCTTTAGCACCTATTAGGAATTCCTGTTTCCCTCTTGACTCTCATCAAAGCCCTGTAGGACACCAGGCACCACTCCAAGCAGAAGATGAATTTACTAAAGAGCCAGCAGCCAAAAAGGAGAGGAGAACCTCACGTGGCCCAGCGCATCCTCTAGAAAATGCGACAAAACAGGCCTGTGATTCTATAGCAGCACCTGGTCTCCTGGTGGAAGCAAGCCATGTGTTAGCTGTGACTAGTTGGATAATAGCCAGAAAAAAGGCCTGCTTCTGCCTCTGATTTTTTAAAAAAAAGGCAAGGTGGAAGTTCATTGAGTAGGTCAACTTTGTTTCTAAAGTTTATTTCCTGTTAAATAAAAATGTTTAGCAACTGGAGATTAATGTGTTAGACCAGCCATAGCCCAGTACCATTGGGTGTTTATCGAACGTTCTTAAAAACTCAACTCACGTTGTAAAACTTACTTTAGAAACTTGATATTCTACCATATAAATAGAAAATACAATGCAAGTGCAACAATTAAAGTCTAGCCAGATAAAGCTGTTTGCCAAAGGCATAGTATGAGGCCCACTGTTCTTAAGGAAGTTGGCAAGCCCTGGAGAGGTATCAAAGACACACTAACACCAGACACTTTTTTTTTTAGTAGGAGTCTCACTGTCATGCAGGCTGGAGTGCAGTGGCGTGCTCACAGCCACCGCGGCCTGCTGGGCTCAGGTATTCCTGCCTCAGCTTTCTAAGTAGCTGAAACCATAGGCATGTGCCACCACGCCCAGCTGATGTTTTCATTTATTGTAGAGATGAGGTCTTGCCATGTTGCTCAGGCTGGTCTTGAACCTGTGAGCCCAAGCAGTCCTCTCACCTCCACCTCCCAAAGTGCTGGGATTATAGGAGAGAGCCACCGTGCCCATCTCAGACAGGCACTCTTGGCCTCAGAGGCCGAGGACTAAAAGGGCTGCAATTGTGTTCTTTAATATGCATGTTGCTACGGTCATCTTGGGCACCCCTGTAGTTATGCGTCCTTTCCTGGAGAGAGCACTGGTTTGGATGAATGTGGGTTTAAGAGCCTTCAGAATTGTCCAAACTTGGACATCAGCTGAAGCACCTTCCTGTGGGTGAGCCTCACCTGCACTGCCAGTCATGGAGGGAGGCCCAGTCAGGCCCAGTTTCCACTGATGGCCTTTGAACAACCTTTCATGTGGCTCTTGGATTTTTCAAGAGTGGTTTTTTTTTTTTCGTGGGGGGCCTCTCATCCTGATTTTTGCTGGGGAGGTCTGAAAGCACGATTTTTAATTGGTTCTACCTTCAGATATCTGTTAAAGCTCAAAGACAACTCTCAACTTTGCTCTTCAAGCCCCTTGGTGTTTCAAAGGCTGTCCTGTGCTTCATGCCAAAACCAGATGCTAAAAAAAACCAAGTATGCTTTTCCAGACAGTGGCACCTCCACGCAGTGCAGAGGGGCCTAGCTCACAAGTGAGTTGAAGAAATCGCGAGTGCACAGCCCCTTGGGCATGCTGCCCAGCTCACAGCATGCCCCCCTCCCTCAGCAGAGACCAGCAGTTGCTAAGCCAGATGTGAAAACTCTGGAGGGAGCTGACAGACTGGCAGGGATGCAGTTGGGAAAGCTCACCAGGGTCTGTTCCTCTACATTTTCTCATCAGTTGTCCTTTTACAGGAAGGCTCTGTGCTCTTTTCTGAAACTGGGTGGAGATGGGGAGTTTCAACTACTAGGTGACTGACACAATCCACTCCCGGAAATGGTCCGAGTAGCACTCATTTACGTGGATGCTGCACAAGAGGGCCCGGGATAACTTAGCCTTTGCTCTCTCAGCTATTGAATGCTATTTCTTCAAAAGCACTGTGGCACATCACAGATGAGCTTAAGCCATGCGTCAGCAACTTTGCTGTGACCGCTCATCTAAGCTGGATGGTGGTAGAACAGAGAAACCTGCATCATGCAGGGAGGGAGACATGCTGCTGCTTCTCCTCACCACCTTGCCTTGGGCACACCACAGCCCTGCCTCACTATCCATAACGCCACCTCATCCCCATCTTCCAGGCCAGAGCCCACGTAACTAAGACGGACTTCAAAATCTGGGTTAGTCAACCCAACAAGAATCACTTTGTTCAGTGCAGCTTGGGAGATGGCAGAAGAGCCACCCATTTGCACCTGGTTTCTATTTCAGGTGAGGGCTGCTGCTCAGCTGACTTGAGGTTGTCACAGCTTGTCTGGGTTTGTTACTTCCAGCTACCTCCCCCATGAAATCTGATTTGTAGGCAGAGCACTTCCAGGCCAGGCACTAGCTCCTTTTTCTAAATCTGGGCCGGTTTGTTACAAAAACACCTACCATTCCTGCCCAGCAGGCCAAGAAGCCAGCACGCAGATACCTGCAAGGTGGCGGGCACCTGCATTCAGTTCACTTCCGATACTGCTCTGGGGGGTCTCTTCCCTTGGCCTAGGACAAGGGGTAGTAAACTCAGGATCCACGTCAGGAACAGTTTTGGTGCTTCAGAAAAAAGTACAGGCCGGGCGTGGTGGCTCATGCCTGTGATCCCAGAACTTTGGGAGGCCGAGGCAAGATAATTTTTAAGGCCAGCAGTTAGAGACAGCCTGAGTAACATAGTGAGAACCCATCTCTACAAAAAATTCTTTAAAGTAGCCAGAAGTACTGGTGCACACCTATAATCCTAGCTACTTGGGAGGCTAAGTTAGGAGGATCACTTGAGCCCAGTAGGTTAAGGCTGCAGTGAGCCAAGGATGACACCCATGCACTCTAGCCTGGGGTGACAGAGTGAGATCCTATCTCAAAAAAAAAAAAAAAAAAAAGAAAAGAAAAAAGGAAATACAGATGTTAGTTCTGTGTCCTTCTAAATCAGAATCTCTGGAAGAGTGATCCTGGGTCCCAGAGCTGCCCAGGTGAACCAAATGGAAACTCCTGGCCTCTAGGCCTTGTCACCTTATCCTATCACATTCCAACGGTGATGCCAAGATGAGCCAGGAAACTGCTTCTCAGCAGTTTGGCCCCAGGACCACCTTTGGATTGAGGCCTGTCCTTGCTGCAAGTGGTACCGCCAGGCTGCAGTGAGGAGCAGGGCAGGGCAGCCTCCGCAGCACCTGCATGTCCCCTGTACTGGCTGCCACCAGAGCAGGTGTACAGCAGCAGCTGCAGGCAGTCATGGAAAGAGAACAGCGGGAATTGAAATTCTCATAATTTTAATGGTCAATAGCTTCTGGTTGGCTCTGGATGGTACAGTTAAACAATATACTTAAAGACCCCCGCCAAGCGTGTCCACACCCCCTCAGTAGCGTTTGCTTCCATCAGCATTCCACTGCCCAGTTAGATTTCCACAGCCTCAGACCCCCTTCTTGGGTTATGGAAATCCACATCTTAGTGTAATGAGCTTAAAAAAACCCTTGGTACACCGTGATCTGTGTTATTTTTAAAAAATAACAAATATTAAACCAAACACTTTCCCAGGTTCCGCTGCCTCACAGAGCAAAAAATGTTACTGTGGCGACCTGAATATTCTGTTGTCTCTTGTGGGCTGGGTGGTTTTGCTTCTCTCCCTGTTCTACTGAAATCATACGGCATAGAGTTCGTAAATCTTCTTTACACAGTACACCAGGGCGGCCAGTGCTATCGTGTTGTGCAGTCTCTTTCTGTGCAGGTCGTCCTTCCGGACCAGCACCACTGGGGTGGAGGAGGTGAGTGTGTGCAGAGGCAGGCGGGACAGTTTATAGGCATCGTACTCTACTTGATACTTGCAGCAAGGGTCAAACTGCCAGGAGATTCCGTAGAGGGTGCAGCAGGCCAGGCTTAGCACGCCAGCGGGCAGGGAGATGTAGTGGGAATAATCTAAGGGCAGCGCCAACGGGGTGAAGAGGCAGGCGGTGCCCGCCAGCACGGCCGTCTTGTGTAGGCAGTTGCCCACAGTGATCCAGCGAGCCGTCTCATCGCCGATGCGGGTGGGCTCAATCACAATGTACTTGTACTGGGCTTCCAAGGCCTGCTCCAGCTCGTACTCAAACTGGTCTTGGGCGTTCTCCCCATTGTATATCTCGTGCACGATGTAGCAGTCTGTGGCTGACAAACTCACCCTTTTGATGGAGGGGTGGGAGAGAGGGAGACAAGGCAGTTAGGTTGAGAAGCATGGAACTATTTCTTTAAGCTGCTGGGGGAGGTCTGAGCCTTGGACTTAGCATAAAGCCACGCCCGGCAGGGCACACCTCACTTAGGTTTTCATCTCCTTTAGACCCCAATACACAAGATAGTCAGTAAAGAAGTTCTGTCCCTGAAAGAATAAAATAGTGAAATATAAAAAGATGCAGGACAAGGAGTACCTCGATGTCGCTGAGGAGCTAACGCAGTGGGCCAACTAGATCTGTGAGTCAGCAAAGGAGCCCAAAGGGGAAAGCACAATTTTCAGCACAGAATCACATGAACACACCAGCAGCAGGACAAGGTCGGCAGTCCAAATGCTGTTCTCGGTGAATCAGGACAGCTGCAGGAGAAGGACTCTTCCGTGGAAACCTTCAGACTCCTGGGACAGATAATACTAAACCCTTACCCTAAGCACAGTTCTTGGGCCCACAGAACAAAAGGCAAACTCTGGCTCTCCCAGGAGGCCAGGCTGCACAGGCCCCAGTCCCCTTCATGGGTCAGCAGTAGTTGCCCACCAGCTTCTCCCTACTGTGGACACAGCCCTGACCAGAGAATGAGACATCCAGGCCACAAGCCACTGCATAGGAAAAGCAGCCTTTTCACTGAGTTAGGAAATGACAATGCCTCAAGAACAGTGATGGCTTTCACATTTAGTGGGCAGGAGGGTCACGTGAGGGGCTTTTAAACATCCAGCCCAGACAATGCCACTGATTCCAACCCTGCAGGCCCAAGATTCTCTATACACTACCAGTAAATGCCATACTTACTCACATAAGAAGCACTGTCCAGGGAGACTCACACAAGGGGCGGATCTCGTCCCTTCTTTCCCCTGGGGGCTAGAGATGGCTGACATGACCCCAACCAGCAGAAGATGAACCAAGAACCATAGGGAAGTATCAGCTCCACATCGCAGCCAGACAGCAGCCTAGCCTCAGCCCCACAGTGACTATGGGCTCAAGCGGCATTTTAGCAGTGTGGGCTTTCTTGGTTCGAGAACTCTCCAGTACACATTCCCCTCCATAGTAGAATCTTCTCGCCAACGGCAGGTAAGCAAACCTAAATACGAGGCTATGCACGCCTTGTCATCTTTCCTCTGGCTTGTTTCACCCAGTCCAGACCTTCCTGAATCTCCACATTCATCCAGCATACACTGTTTCCCCTAGTCATATATTATCTGCTCATCTGACAAGACACCTTCTTTATCCAAGCGTCCGACAAGGACACTGCTGGACACAGCTCTTGAGGCTGGACCAAGTTTTTCAACCTATAATATTAGTAGCCAGGCTGTGTAGGGCCATCTTCTGTTGCCTGCCTCAGTAAAAAGGAGCTCCTTCCCCTTAGCAACCCTGGTCCCAGGCTGGTCAGACAGACCCCATCACAAAGGAGATAACCCCAGAACCCTAGCGGTCACTATACTCCCTGCCCTAGTCTGTACCTCTCCAACTAGGGGCTTTGAGACAGTGTACCAGGCCACACAGAGGTCAATGTGGCCTGTCTACCTGCAGCTCCGAATGTCCCCAACAGGAACTGGCTCTTTTGGTGGCCAGAGAGAAAGCCCTCAGTGCACACAAATATAAGGTCCAGCCCACCAGGCCTGCCCCAGCATGCACACGCCATGTGGCCATGCAGAAACAAGGGAGCTGGGCTCAGCTAGCTGGCCAGTGACTGTAACACAGGAGTAGCTAGTGAAGACGTTTAGAACAAGGCTGCCCCCAGAATCTCAGCTCAGCATTAAGGTAACCCTAGCCCACCTTCAAAGATGGGTGCAAATCCATGTGAAAGAAGGTGGAACTCGGACTGTCAGGGCAAACTTCAGGGAAAAAGACAGCTGATCATAGAGTCTGATGGACCAGACTCCTTCCAGCTGTTACTTCTGGGCAAGGTCAGGCATGTCCACGGCTCACTTTAGCAAACAAATCAGCAAGCCTAAGAGGCAGGGTTTAATTCTGGTTGGATAAACAACCGATGAACGCTCTCATGTGGTCACATTAAAAACAAAAGTTGTTGGTAATGGGCTGACTATGCTTCCAAGTGCAGACAGTAAGGACTTCACTTCCAGGTGGGAACCATTTCATAAAAGGCGCTGGCTTGGCTCAAAGGGAACTCTTTATCCTGAAAAAGTAACTGTAATTAAGCTGGGCTAAGGCCAAGCCTCCTAATTAAATCACAGGCCCCAATTAAACTGTGTGCACCAGGGAGAAATCAGTTCCCCGGGGGTCAGACCAGAAGCCTCCTGAACATGGGAGGGTGCCAGAGCCACTCACGGCCCTGTGCTGGTGTCAGGCTGCCTTTCCAGGGGTAGCTGAGAGCTGTTCCTGTAAGATTACACTGGAAGTTTACAAAATGGGAAAAGAAGGGTTTTCTCTTAAAGTCCTTTGTGGAACTTCACCATTTGGTCTTAACTCAGGAGAGAGAGATGGGAGGGAGGTCATGTTGGTTGTTACTCCTAGGCAGGATTCAGCATTTTAAAAGCCACTTTCAGCAAATAAGCAAACCTGAGGCAGGGTCTTCACACAAGCAGAAGGACTGAGGGCGAGTAACATGCTCACGTGGTCACACTGGAAATTCACATCAGTGGAAATGAGCTGGCTGGGCCCCCAAGTGTGCAAAGAGGGGCAGAGGCCTCCATCCCAGGTGGGTGCACTCCTGGTCAAGAGATTCCTTTGTAGGCTCAAATCCATTAGCCACGAGAGGCCAGAGAATAGGGGACAGGCAGGGCTCAGTCATGGACCCATCTGTGAGGAGACTGAGTCACTTCCAAGTCAGCATGTGTCCTGCTGACTATCAAAGCAACACCAGGGGACGCCTCACTGCTGGGCGTCAGAGGCGTGCTTTCATCAATCTGGAACACTCAAAGCAAAACGGAGGTGTCAAGTTGGGGTTGGCAGAATGCTCCTGCCAAAACCCAAATCTACCCTAGCATCGTCCCCTTCTCTGCCCAGCAGGCCAGTAGCCATCCTGAGATAGTGGGAAAAAAAAACCCTGTTTGTCCCACTAAGAAAGTTCCAGTGGAAATCTTGGCACCTGGAACAGACTGCTTCATCTTGGAAACACATCAGTGAGCAGAGCCTACCTCCCCCCATCCCTAACCTACCCCAGGTCCTGCGGCCTCAGCCTCTGCAAGCCCAGCTGGCACCCACATCCACCTGGGCCTGCCTTTCCTGCCCCTCTGCAGAGGCAGGTGTGGTAAGTAAGGCTTGCTCTTATCATCTGTTAGGTCGGATGAGTGGGTGTGAGGAGGACTGCTGTGTTCACGAGCCCCAACCTGCCTGGGAGCCAGAGAGAGGCCAGCGCCCTCCAGGCTCCCGCCTCACTAGTACGGTCAGGCACACCCTGCCCCACAGGTCAGGGAGTGACAGTGAGGAGACACAGCAGTTGCTCCTGGGTCAGTGGTGTTGGGTTCTCGCCAGGACGCCGGCACCCGCTGCCTGGCTTTGCGCAGTCTTGTGAACACCACTGCTTTGAGCGAACAAGCAGAGACACAGGTGTGCTCACCAGTACACACATCCCAGATGCAACTTCATGGGTCAGCTCCCTGCTGCCCACCTCAGCATCTTCATGTGGGCAGAAGACATTCCATTCCTACCCATTGTTTAAACCAACTATACACAGTGTGAAAACAAAGCACCTACCGCCCTGAAGCTCCTTCAAACAAAGGCAGTCGGTGAGTCAACCCAGCGGCAGTCACCACTGCCCCTGACTGCCCAGAGAAACACACCAATTCTGTTTTAAAAGCCAATTAAGCAATGGGATTCTCGGTTTCCATTGAGAAAGGATAAAGTCTGAAGTCTAGGGAAGTAGGCTTCTTGGATTCCATAATGATGTATAAGAAAGGAGACAGCAAGGTTCAAACCAAACCACACACAAAGCCGGAGGATCCCTTTGTCAGAGTCCACCCGACTACAGGCCGCACCCACACCTTCCCCACATGCTGGCAGGAATGGGGTGCCATCTGCTACTGCACACATAGGTTTTAAAGCCACAGCTGCCAGGGCTCCCGGGCTCAGGTCTGCATCACTGATATGGACTGCTAGGTGGCTGACACTCCCAGGAGAGAGTCATGTCCAGCCACCACCACTCAACTATCCTGGCACTTGTCCATGTGTGGCTTGCTTCTGCTTCAACCATAACTCACCTAAGGTAAGAACCCAGTTGTCTTTGGATCATTTCAGAACTTCATTAGCTGACCCCAACTTGCAGGGTTGTGGGCATTAGGACCTGGGCTACCTGGACCCTGGTGATGGAAGATTTTTTATAAAGCACTAGTTGGACTTCCTAAGGGACTATATTTTTGCTTTTCACTGTGGATGTATAATGACCACAAGTAAGAGAGCATAATGAAGAGTCCATATTTTTAAAAAAAAGGTGGCACCAGTGGCAGGAATGTCTGAGAAGTCAAGGGGAAAAGGCAAGGCACAGTATCGTGTTTATTGGATGCTATCTGTAGTGTATTTTTTAAAAGTATCTATTTGCTTTTATATGCACAGTATATTTCTGAAAGGATACACAAAGACCTGACATTTATGACTGTCACTAGGAGAGAACTGAGCGGCTCAGGAAAGAAAAGGGAGGGAACCTCTTTTTATTAAATGATTTTTGATCCCTTTGAAATTGGCATGATCTCTGGCATTTAGGAACAGTGTCATTGTTCTAAATGCACTTTGCCAAAACTGGGGTTATTCTGCATTCTCTGAGCCTTCGGCACTGAGGACAGGGTGTCAACCTGTTCAAGCACCTCACAGGAGACTGCTGCAGACACTGCCCTGGGAGACCCACTGGGCTTCCTCAGGGCTACAGTCAACTGGGACCGGGCACCTTAAGCCTGCCTGCCTTAGCTTCAGCCAGAGCTGGCCTTCAGGTCCTCATATCTCCGCCTCTGAGCCCAGCCGAATCACTTCTGGTGGCAGTCAGCAAAGGAATCCCCCGGGGAACACTGGCATTCCAGTCAAAAGGCAACCACAATGAAAACCCAACAGGACAAACTCCATGTCCCCTCTGGGATTTGGGCACCCAGTGCCTATTCTGGCAGCCTGCCCAGAACGTCCCACCAGGAGCATGGAGTCACTTCCCCAAATCAGGAGCTGCACAGGAAGGCTCCAAGCAGTGCCGTGTGGCAAGAACAAGCGCTAACTGACAAGCTGCAAGGGAACTAAGTTGTGCCTTCTCCACAGTGAGAGGAATGAGCTGCCCGTGCCAGGGTCACCTCTCACGTACTCCAAGGTGGGCAGAGCTCAGGAACATGTTGCTGCCCGTGTTCATGTAAAGGCAGCCATGCAAGAAAGCAAGGGAGTGGCAGACAACTCGGAAGCCAGCAGGGGAGCACGTGGGCCAGGGTAGCATTAGTCTTCCACCCAGGCTGACCAAAGGGCACAGTTTTATTTTATTTTATTTTTTGAGTTGGAGTTTCACTCTGTCACCCAGGCTGGAGTGCAGTGGCACACTCACGGCCACCCCAGCCTCGACCTGCTGGGCTCAGGCAATCCTTCTGCCTCAGCCTTCCAAGTGGGCGGAACTACAGGTGTGCACTACCATGGCCAGCTAATTTTTTTAACTTACTGTAGAGACGAGGTCTCGCCAAGTTGCCCAGGCTGGTTTTGAACCCGCAGGCAATCCACTCACCTCGGCCTCCCAAAGTGCTGGGATTACAGGCTGAGCCAGCGAGTCCATCTCTGGGACATTTTTAACTTCTTAAACTGAAACTCTGTCCCCATTAAACACTAATTCTGCATACCCAACAACCAAGACCTTGGAAGCTAACATGCTTCTTTCTTCCTCTGTGAATCCAACTACCCCAAGAACCTCACGTAAGTGGGATCATATGTAATATTTGCCCTTTTGTGCCTGGCTTGTTTCACTTCACCTAATGTCTTCCAGGCTCTTCCATATTGTCCCACATATCAGAATTTCCTTCCTTTTTAGGGCTGAATAATGTTCCACTGTATGTACATACCACATTTGGTTTATCTATTCAACTGCGATGGATACTTAGGCAGCTTCCACCTCTGGGCTACTCTGAATAATGCTATGAACTCAGTATCTGAGTTCCTGCTTTCAATTATGTTGCGTATATATTCCCAGAAGTGGAATTGCTGGATCATATGGGATTTCTGTGTTTAAGTTGAGGAAACCCCCATCCTGTTTTCCATTAATGCCGCACCATTTTACATTCCCAACAGCAGTGCACAAAGGTTCCAATTTCTCCACATCCTTGTCAACACCTGTTACTTTCTGTTTTTTAAATAGTTGCCATTCCATTGGATGTGAGGTGATATCTCACTGTGGTTCTGATTTGTATTTTTTAATAAAATTCTTACTGAGATAGAACTCACAGACCAAACAATTCACCCATGGAAAGTAGACAATCCAGTAGCTCAGCATTTTCAGAGTTGTGCAGCCAACACCATGACTGATTTTAGAGCATCCTCATCATCTCAAAAACAAATCCTGTACCCATCAGCAGTCACTTCACATTTCCCCCAAACCTTCCCAGCCCTTGGCAACCACCCATCTCCTTCCTGTCTCTGTGGGTTTGCCAATTCTGAGCATTTCATATAAGCAGAGTCCTGTGTGGTCTTTTGCAACTAGCTTCTTTAATTCTGCATCATGATTTTAGGGATCTTCATATTGTAGCACATTTATTATCTTTTCACATGCTATAAACATATCCTATGTAATTTTTAAAAATATAATGTAAGATATACAAGAGGAAGCATCCAAGTTGCTATACACGAAAAAGGATCAACAGTGGTTTTCTTCTAATGGTGTCCTAACAGGTGACTTAAATTTTACTTTTCTTCATGCTTTTCTGTATTTTTCAAAAATCCTTATTTTGTAATGGGAAAAATCATTATAAACTTTTTCTTAAAAAGAAAAATCCTGCTGGGCGTGGTGGTTCACGCCTGTAATCCCAACACTTTGGGAGATGGAGGGAAGAGGGCTGCTTGAGTCCAGGGGTTCAAGATCAGCCTAGGCAATTTGGTCAGACCTCGTCTCTACAATAAAAAAATTAGCCAGGTGTGGTGGCACATGCCTGTAATTCCAGCCACTTGGAAGTAAGAGGCAGAAAGATGGTGTCAAATGGGGCCAAAGGCCCTGGGTCTCCCAGAAAACTGCAGTGCAGACCGGACGTGACCAGTGTGAAACCAAAGGTGACAGTCACAAAACACTGCCCCATGTAGCTGTTGAAACTTAAATTAAAATTAGATAAATTTGAAAACTCAGTTCCTCAAATACTCCAGACACACTGCAAGTGCCTGACAATCACAGGTGGCTAATGGCTACCCCACTGGACAGCCCAGATCTAAAGAACTGTTATGACTACTAATGGTTGTTGGCTTTTCCCAACAGGTCAAGGCTGAGGTGGCCATGAGTGTGCCACTGCACATCCAGCCTGGGGGACAGAGTTGAGATTCCAATTCAAAAAAAAGGGGGGGGGTTAATTCATTTATATGTTCTGTTACAAAGATGCAAGTGCCAGGTCACTTTGGAGATGGCCATTTCTGAAGTAAACCCCTACAAACAGGATGGATG
>CAUYQG010139832.1:0-18448 GCA_963574415.1 Tarsius wallacei | reverse complement strand
GATTAGGTATACACGTGGTCATCGCACAGGTAAAGTTTGGGCCTCCTTTTTGCCTGGTTTGAGATCAGGTACCTTTATTGATGTTGTGTCCTTCACCCACCCACCTCAACAGTGTCCCACTACTGTCCATCCTTTTTTTTTTGAGTGAGAACATGTGGTACTCTGTTCTTTCTTTCTGTGATGGATCACTGAGTATGAGAGACTCTAAATCCATCCAAGTTGCTGCAAAGTCCATATCTTTGTCCTTCTTTATGGCTGCATAATATCCCATTGTGTATATGTACCACATTTTTTCATCCAGTCCAACTTTGATGGGCAGCATGGTTGGTTCCATGTTTTTGCTATTGTGAATAGTGCTGCAACAAACATGCATGTGCAGGTATCTTTTTGGTAGAATGACTTGAGTTCCTCTGGGTATATTCCCAATAGGGGAATTGATGGATCTTATGGAAGGTCAATTTCTAGTTCTTTCAGAAATTGCCACACTGTCTTCCAAAGAGGTTGTACTAGTCTGCATTCCCATCAGCAGTGTAGAAGCATTCCTTTTTCTCCACATCCTCGCCAGCTTCTGTTGTTGTTTGTTTTATTAATGATGGTCATTCTTACAGGGGTTAGGTGGTTTTGATTTACATTTCTTTGATGATGAGTGAGGCTGAACACTTTTTCATGTGTCTGTTGGCTGCCCATATCTCTTCTTTAGAGAAGTGTCTATTCATGTCTTTTGCCCATTTTTTAAAGGGGCTGTTTGTTTTTATCCCTTCGGTGCGTTTGAGTTCCTTGTAGATCCTAGATATTAGGCCTTTGTCAGATATACAGTTGGCAAGTATTTTTCCCATTCTGTGGGCTGTCTCCCTACTCTCTTGATGGTTTCTTTAGCTTTGCAGAAGCTCGTTGATTTGATGAGGTCCCACTTTTCTATCTTATTTCTTAAGGTATTGGCCTTTAGGGTTCTGGATAGGAATTGGTTGCCAGTTCTAATTTTGATGAGGTTGTCTTCTGCATTTTCTAAGATTCTTATAGTTTGAGGTTTTACGTTTAGATCTTTGATCCATTTAGAGTTAATTTTTGGGTATGGTGATAGGTAGGGGTCCTGTTTCAGTCTTCTGCATGTGGTCAGCCAGTTTTCCCAGCACCATTTACTGAATAGATTTTCCTATCCCCAGTAGTTGTTGTTGGAGGCTTTGTCAAATATGAGTTGGTTGAGGAATCAAGGTTTTGCTTCTGGAATCTCTATTCTGTTCCATTGGTCTATGTGCCTGTTTTTATACCAATACCAGGCTGTTTTGATTACTGTAGCTTTATAGTAGAGTTTGAAGTCTGGAAGTGTGATACCTCCTGCTTTGTTTCTTTTGCTAAGGATTGTTTTGGCTATTTGTGGTCGTTTATGTTTCCATATGAATTTCTATATTGTCGTTTCCAGGTCTGAGAAGAATGATGTTGGTAACTTAATGGGTATTGCGTTGAATCTGTAGATTGCCTTTGGTGGGATGGACAAAATGTCCTGATTCTAATTTAACTGATCTGGAGTGGGACCTGGGGTGTATTTTTTAGCTTTCTGGGTGATTCTAATGGGCTGCTTGGTTTGAGGACTACTGCTCTCTTTGGGAGTAGTGATTTAGTTTTGATTTAATTTGAAGAGCTTGGGATGGTGTAGGAGTGAAGGGAATAGAGAGGGTAGGCTTCTCCAAGGACTCAAACATTCAGCTTGGTCACGAGTGTTGACTCTGCAGATTTCTGTCTTGATGCTGTGGGGGAAGAGAGAACTGCTCCCTCTCCATCCTCTGGGCTGAAATTGACTCAATGTCAGTTTAATGATTTACTTCAAACCATAATTAACTGAATTTCTTTTGGACCAGCAACCATTTTTTTACCTTTCCAAACACTGACTGGGGTTGGCCTCCTTGTATAGATCTGAGGTCTAGATGGGGTAAGGACCTCTTCTGAGTGGCACATGGGGCCTGAAGGTGTTTTATGTCTTTGGAAGAATGGGTCTATGATATTTCCTGGGACTTTGCTGGGAACCCAGGCTCTGAAGCTCTGGGTGCTCTGTCCTAAGGCCTGGGTGCTCAAGGTCTGTCTCCATGTGCTGCTTGATGTAGATAGCTCCTGTGTTTCACTTTCAGGAAAGCAGAGAGGGGACATGCATTTGGGGATAAGCCAAGATGGTTTCGGGCCTCCTGCAGGTGTTGGTCTCCTCTCGGGACTAGGCTTTACCCCTGGTTAAACATTAATTCCAAACATTTCCAGTAGGAGGCCAAAAAGCAGGGGAAAAGCCTGGGTTGAGACCAGAGGGCAGTGCTTATCTAGCTTTGCCATTAACTCATAGAGGGCAGTTGGCCTGGCCTGGGGCATCATTAGCCCTTCCTTTGTGACTTGAGGAGGCTGTATTATATTTGTGTCTTTCTGATTCTACCACGCTGCCTGATTTCCTGGTATTTTTATGGGAAAACTAAGGATGCAATTTTAGTTTTATCCTACCCATTTTTAAACAGAAGGCTAAGGTGAACTATTTTCCACATTTAGTCATCACTTCCTCCATTTTGCTTTACAAACTACTCATATTTCCACTGCCTCCTCTGTTACTCATCTGTCTCCCATGTATCAACACCAGCCCTGGTCTCTCAAAAATCGTGACTAGTAGTCATTTAAAGACTTGGAATAATCCTTTGAGCGTTACATGGGCCACACTCCACCAGAGCCTGCCAAGAGAATATATGAGTTTCACTGAATATTAACAACAATAAGAATTACTGTATATTGATAGCTTCCTATGTGTCCAGGCCCTGTGCCAGCACTTTCTACACAGGCATCATACCTTGTTCACATGCATCCCTCTGTAATGGGTGCCAGTGACCCATAAGAACTTCAGGACTCACAGCAGGTGAATACCTTGATCACCTGACACTTGAAAGCAGATTTGGTCAGCTCTGGAGTCAATGCTGTTCCCATTTCACCAACTTAATTGAAGACTTAGAGTTCTTCCCTTTCCAGTCAAAACTCTTGCTACAACAAATCTTCCTCCCTCTTAATCACTGTTTCCTCTTTCCCTACTCCTAATGCACTGCACAACGATCAGCTTGCCCACTCCAGGTGTGAGGCTCCTGGAGGTCAGGATGAAAGGCACTGCAAGAGTAGAGGGGGTAAATGAGAGAATCTGGGATTTCTGAAGCTGGAAGTACTCAATTTTGATGGTGATGGTCCTGATGACAGCTGTAGTGGCAGTAGTCATAAAAAACATCTTTATGTACTTACTATGTGCCAGATAATGTTCTAAGGACTTTATACATAATAACATATTTAAACCTCCCAACAATCCTGTGTGGTAGACAGTCTCTACCTTATTTTACTGGTGGGGAAGCTGAGACAGTGAGAAGGGCAATGCTAGTGAGTGGCAGAACTAGAATTTGAACCTGGCTGTTTAGCAGCAAGGGCTATGCTCTTGGTACTGTTCTGAGCTTGCTCTCAGCAGCAACCCCTCCTAATCTTCCTCCCACCTTCCTTTCTTCTCACATTCTTCTTCCTCTCATCCACCTTCAATGTCTGCTATTTATGCAAGCACAGGGCCAAGACTTCCATTCATTAGCTTGCCTTATGCTCCAATTATAATTATAATTCCCATTCTTAAGATGAAGAAACAGAGGTTCAAAAAGAAGGCACATAATTTATCCAGGTCATACATATTATTGCAGAGCTGGGATTTTGACTGGGTCTGCAGACTCCAGAACCTTCATCTCAACCTTCCTATGTGTCTGGTCCTAGGGATGCAGGAGTCAAGGTTGAAGCAGTGAAGATTCAGCGAGGACTCCCATCTTTCCAGCCTGGAAGATGGTGAGACTAGTTCCTCCTTCAGAATCACTGTGTTGGGGTATCTAGTCCTGACAGTGATGCAGGAACTGGGAGTCCTTGGCTCGCCCTGCACAGAGTCCCCACCTTGGGTGTTCAATAGATGTGCCCAACGATGTGACAGATATGAGGTCTTCCTCATCCTCATCTCTATGGGGCCCGCTGTGGTCTTTCTTTGGGTCCTTCATCTATCAGAGCTGCCTCCAGGAGAGCACTTGGGCAGCTTGTCTGAGGTCTGTCTCTCAGACTCTTGGGTTCCTCTGAAGACCAAGGAATAAGCCCATTCACTGCTTTGGTGATGGTGGCCAACCCCCATCCCTTTCCCGGTACAAAGTAAAGAGAATTCTCCAGTGTTTTATCAAAATTATCCCCCTCCCCCAGCTCCTCTGCTATTTCCTCTACCACCAGCCCACACTCTCCACAAGTGGTCTCTTCCAGCTTTATGACAGCTCATCCCAAGTCTGTCTGAATAATTCATACTGTTATATAGCTGGGCTCTGAGCCCGGAGCTTTCTATAAAATTAAACAAGCTCCAGCCAACAATGTGTTTCTGCTAACTCAGGCAATTCCCAGTTCTACTCTGGGATGAGTACTCTTGGATCTTGAATGGGGGCTCCAGAATGGTCCACAAGACTGATCCATTTTGCTTCCTCTGTGGTCTCCTTCCTTCTCTCCCCTTCTACATATCCTAGCCCTCAGCACACTTCTCATGAAAGTACGAGACACTCTTTTAAGCAGAGAGCCTTCCATAGTCTGACCCTTACTCCACTGTCTAGAACCCAGTACTAGGCACATTCATTAGCTCAATTGCTCCCCCAACAGCTCAGTCATGTAGCTGTCATACCCCATTTCTAGCCAGAGTTAACCAGCAGCAGAGGCAGGATTTGGACACGAATTCCCTTAGTCTGGATTCGGGAATTTCCCCCTTGCTTTCCTGGTAGCTAAAAATGCTAAGAGGGCCATTTTCCACAGGCTTGAGAAAGAGGTAATGAGAATCCAGTGCAAATGTATGCAGAGGCTTAAATAGAGTTGTGCTGGGCTTGGTACCTTCTGAGCCAAGGAGAGCCTCATGTTCTTTGGCCCTGTCTCTTCATTGTCTGTTCCAGATGTAAACATCTATCAGTCAGTCATCTCTCTCTCTCTCATCTATCTACATATATATATATATATATGATATTTATACAATATCTATGATGAAATATAAGCACACATGTATATAAATATATATCCATTTATATATGTATATATATTTACATCCGGAGGGAAGTTATTAATGACCAGAAGGTCTGGCTGGGTAGAGCTTAGCACTCCTGTTTCTTTTCTTCTTACTTTAAAGAGTAACTTGGTTTTGCTTCCTGACTCTCTGGGTCTTTAAGTGAAACCCTCATGCAGATATCCCAGGAACTGTGGGAAAGAGGGAAGGCAGGGTAAGGGTTGTGGAACAAGGAATCAGAGGGGTACGTGTCTGTCTCATGCCAGACACATTTTTTTTCCTTTTCTTTTTTGAGTTGGAATCTCACTCCATGGCCCAGGTTGGAGTGCACAGTGGCATGCTCACGGCCACCCCAGCATCGACCAGCTGGGCTTCGGTGATCCCTCTGGAGCTACAGGTGTGCGCTACTATGCCTGGTTAATTTTATGATTTATTGTAGAGCTGAGGTCTCACCAAGTTACCCAGGCTGTTCTCGAACCCATGGGCTCAGGCAATCCCCTCACCTTGGCCTCCCAAAGCACTGGGATTACAGGCTTGAGTCAGCATGCCCAGCCACCAGACACATTTTTAACTGAGTTACGATTTACATTTAAATCAGAGTGGTTCTGTCTTGACTCTTCTAAACCCCTTCCAGAGTACGTTAGGGGTTCCTGCTCTGTGCTCCCTTATCCCTGAGCCCCAACCTCATTTCACTGCACCTCTAGCCGACTTTGTACCTATTTTTAAAACCGTCTGCCTTCCCTGCCAGAACATCAACTCAGTATGGACAGGAACTGAGGCAGTCTTACTCAGTGCCCAGCACAGTGTCTGATATCTAATAAATCATTCCTTTTTTTTGAATGCATGAATGTGTTTACATCCCGAAGGTGTGCCCCTTTCCCACCAAATCAACTACCCCAGAAGGAAGTAGGGATATCAAAGTTTGCAATCACTCTTAGCTGATTATAAAATGTCGGAAATGATCAACTCCCTCAGACTTGGATACCTTCACCTTGTTCCCTGCGGTGATTATCAGCAAAGCTCTCCGAATGAAACGGACCCACGAGCCTATATTTTTGTGGAGGGGAAGAAAGATCTGGGATTGAGCTGTTTCAGGAAACCAGTGCTGGGCCGCAGCGGTCATTGCTTTCCCTCCCGATTGCTCATTTGTTGCTTTTTCAGTAATTCACTGCCACATCCTCAGCACACAGAATAGAGCCTGGCTCATAGTAGGTGCTCAGTACAATTTTTGTTGACAGAATTCTCAAAATTATGATAGGGGTATCATTTCCTTCTTCCTGTAATGTTTTGCTAAGTTTTGAGAATAAGTGCAGTGGGCTTAGTCAAGCCCAGGAGTGATGAGGTTTAAGGCAAGCGCCCCAGGGGACCCAGTTCAGATCAGTTGCTGTACATTCTTTCCTGTGCCACCCCTAGGCACCTGGCCAGCCCTCAGGGAGGGGGTGAAGGAAGGAACCAGGTGAAGGCAGGTGCGGAGTATCCAGCTTCTCCGGCTCTGGGTGTCCAAGGCAGTGTTGCCACCGGTTTGCTGGGCGCCACGATGAGTCACCTTGGTGATCTGATGGCTCTCTCACTTTGCTCCCAGAGCTAAGGTGGGCACCAGTGGTGATTATAGAATAAGTAAGGCTAGTTAGCAGGGCACCTGTGGGATGAACGCCTCACTCCCAGAGACTTACCTGGTGGTGTACACTCTCTTGGAAATACGTTTCCAGGAATAACTCTCACAAAACGAAAGTTCATGCTCACACTCAAGAGCTGGGATGATCATTTCCAAAATTTTTCATTTCTTTAATTTTACAAATAGGAGTAAAGGAGTGAAAACAATGACAATGTGGGTTTAGGGTGAATTATTTAGGTTTTTTCCATCACAAAATGGGAATAAATTGTAATACTGATATAAATGTTGCATCACGAAATGGGAGGACATTATAGTATTGATATATATATAAAGCTATTTTTTTGTCTGCCTCCTGCGGCAGTTGGAAGGATCTGAGGAGTAGCATGGTGATGTCTGGCAGAGGGAGAACCAGTCCTGGGCATCTAGTCAGTTCCTTCCACCTGCCTCAGATTTGTTTCTAAGACCCATTTCCTGTGACTCCAGGCCTGCACCTTGGGGGGCTGCTCAGAAGGAATAGCCAGGTGTCTAGGAACCCTGCTGAGTGGTGCTGACCCCTGCTCCCAGCAAATATGCCTGCCTTGGTCCCTAGCACCCGAGCCCCAGAAACATTTAGGGATACTCACCTTCAGCTTGGATTATCGAGGGTGGCATTATTTCTGGAGCCAGCATTTCACTGTAGCATTCATGTGAGCATGTGATCATGTGACGACGTGAGTGTGTGTGGGAGATGCAGGGACTGGAGGTGGGGAGGACCCAAAAGCATATCTGCCGAATGAGGAATGTCACTTATTCTCAAGTCAGCGCTGGTGAGGTCACATGACATTTTCTTTTTCTTGGCAGGAGGGTGGGGTCGTAGCACTCTTCAAGGTTTGCCGGCAAGACAGTTTCCGGTGCTTGTACCCCCAGGCCCTCCGCACGCTGGCCTCCATCTGCTGCGTGGAAGAGGGTGTCCACCAGCTGGAAAAGGTAAGGGCAACACGGCTGGGTGGTGCCTGAGGTCCCTGACCCAGATGGGGGATGGGAGGGCAGGGCTCATGGTGACCATCGGGCTCTCTTCATGGGGCAAGTCCCCTGAGACCTTTTCCCAGGCACCATTGGTCCCAGGGGCAGCTGGGACCTTGACTATGGGATTGGAGGAAGAGGTGAAGGGGACAGGAACTAAGGAGCCTGACCAGGAAAGGCAAAGCCCAAGGGACACTAAGCACTTTCTGTGTGGGGTGACCACCTGGGAGAGTCTCATGGGGGAACACAGCAAGAGGCGGGCAAGTCGGGGTGGGGGTTGGTATTGAGGTTCAGGGTGGTTGGCTTTTCACTCACAGCAGGACCTCAGCAGAAGGAGAAAAGGATCCAGCTCCTGGCGGGATAGGACCGCAAGAGCAGGTGGATCCTGGGTGCCTAGACAAGCAGGTGGGGCTCCACCCTTCTACGAACTAAAGGTCTTGGCTGAGGGAGGCAGAAGCCCCAGTCCAAGTGCATGTTGGGCCAGGATGGTGGGGCTAGACAAGCAGGTAAATACTGGGTGCTTAGACAAGCAAGTGGAGCTCTACTCCTTTAAGGACTAGAAGACTTGGGTGAGGAAGGCAGAAATCCCAGTCCAAATGCATGCTGGGCCAAGATGGCCTGGGGTAGAGCGGAGTTAGAGAAGCAATATGGTGATCTGACAGGCCCTAGTGCCTCGGCTCAAGCCCAATCTAGGGAGACAAGACTAATTCTAGCCAGTCATACCCTCCGCCCTGGCTATAGGGCTTGGCCTGTGATCCACCCAGACCTGAGTGGGTCTGAGCCTGCGGATGGGCCCTGAGAGACTCTAGCCAGGAAGGCTGAGGAGGCTGGGACTGGCATTTGAGGGATTTCCCACCCAGTTTTTCAGGAAAGATGCTGAAAATTCCTAGAGAAGAGACCTGGAAAGGCCTGGTATGACCTCGTATAATTGTAGTGTTTTCAGGATTCTGGGCAGGCACTCTTGAGTCTGTTCATGTGAGTTGATATAAATGGGGATGGAACAAGCAAACTGCCATCCTTCCTCTGCATCCATGTCCTGCAGTCTGGTTCTGGCTCCCCAGGTAACCTCCAGCTACCCCCAGCATCTTCACTTTGGTCTGGACTCCTAGACAAATGGTCATTTACTTTCCACTCTGCCACTTTCCAAATCTTCTTGGATGACCAGGACAGAGTCATAGGATCATATACCTAAAGATGCACTTAGCTGAAGATGAAGGGTGGATGGAGAATCTGCTCATTTTATAGAGGAGAAGGCTGTGGATCAGAACAGGGAATTGACTTGCCTAAAGTCACACAGCAAGGCAGTAGAGGGACTCGTGCCAGCTCTTTGGACAGAGCGCCCCTTCCCACTGATTGGATGCCTTCGTAACTTGTAACTCGTTGCTATAAGCACGGGATTTGGAGGTGAGAGATTCATGCTCATGCCTGCATCCTGCTACCCAATGGTTAAGTAGGCTCTGAGGAGGGAGGTGACTTGCTCAAGGTCATATACTACTCAACAGAAGAGCCAGAAGCCAAACTCAGGTCTTTCAAGACTGAAATCAATCATACTTCATTCCGGTGCACTATCTGATAGTGTGAGCACAGACAGGCCTACGTGTGTACTCGCTTAGGTGGCAAAATAGAGGACTGGGGTGGGTGGTGAGAAAGCCAGAGGGACAGACAGATGGACCCCATGAAGGAAATGCATTGAGCATCTTCCATTTCCTGTACTGAATAATTCCCTCTTTTCTCCCCTAAGACTTCTTCCTTGGAAAGTGGCCAAATGGCCAAATGGGGTGTGTTTCTGACATTTGCTGCCTGGTTGGCAGGGAGGAATGGAGGAGAAAATCAAAGGGGCTTGGTATCAGCAGTCCTCCAAGAGCAGTGAATTTCTTGGTGTTGGTGAGTTTGCAGTACAGCAGGACATTTTCAATTCAGGGGAGAAAAACAGCAAGACTTTCCGTTTAAAGCTGAAAACCTATGCAGCTGGGACAGCTGCAGGCATTTTTCCTTCCACCTATTTGATGCTGCTCTAATGCCAGAGGGCTCGAATGCCTCTTTCCCAGGCCAAATGGGCTGGCCCCCGCCTGGAAGTCAGATCCTGTGTGACTGAACAAAGGGAGGAAGGGATGCTTGTCATCTGAAGGCTCACTGTGTGCCAGGTGCCGAGTTCACCCGTTGCATATTTCCCTTCATGGATGCACCAGAACCTTGAGAGGTGAGCACCATTCACATCTCCATGTTAAAGACAAGGAGACGGGTGGGGCTCGGTGGCTCAGCCTGTAATCCCAGCACTTTGGAAGGCCGAGGCAAGAGGATTACCTGAGCTCAAGGGGTTCAAGGTCAGCCTGGACAACTTGGTG
This sequence comes from Tarsius wallacei, assembly GCA_963574415.1. NCBI lineage: Eukaryota > Metazoa > Chordata > Mammalia > Primates > Tarsiidae > Tarsius > Tarsius wallacei. Next base: position 8,430 of record CAUYQG010139832.1, on the reverse strand, counting down.
AGACCTTGTCTCTACAATAAATCAAAATAAGCCGGGCGTGGGGGGAAAAAAAAGACAAGGAAACGAAATCTCAGACAGTCCAAGTGACTTTCCTAAAACTGCGTGGTTAGTAAGTGTTGGAGCCAGAATTTGGACCCCATCTGCCTGAGTCCAACACCCAGTCTACCCCACTGCCTTGCTGGTTTAATGGATATTCTGAGAGCACTGAAAAAGTCCTTGCAGCTTAACCCTGAGCCTCCTTGTTGCTCCTGGCCAGTGTTCTAACTCCTACACTCCAACTGGCACAGGAGACGGTAGCCTACTTGGGCATTCCCCTCTTCAAGGTCATAGATACTCATGAGCTATCTCCTCCGTGCCAGGCACTGAGTAGGAGTGAGACTTATCATGAGAAGGGACCCTGGGTGGTCAGAAACAACAGCTACATTGTACAGCGGTTGCAGAGCCTGCAAAGAGACTCCACGTGAATTCTACATTCAGTTGATGCCCGCTTCCATGGCACAGATGAAGAAATAGAGGCCCAGAGAGGTGAAATGACTTTTGGCATGGAATCACACAACATGCAATTCATTTATTGAGCAAAACAGTTATCATCTGCTGTTTGCCAGGCACTGTTTTGGGGGCTAGGAGTATAGCAGCGGGATCCTGACTCAAAAATAAATAAACAAGTAAAAGAAAACAATTCTGTCTTCACAGAGTTTACATCCTAGTCTAGAGGTAGCAAGTTATAGCCTATGGGTTAAATTCAGCCTGCTCCCTGTTTTTGTATGGCCCTTGAACTAAGACTTCTTTCTTTCTTTCTTTTCATTTTTAAATGGTTGAAAAAAACTGAAGAAGAATAACATTTTGTGTCACATAAAAAATTATGTGAAATTCAAATTTCAATCCACAGTTTTACGAGAACACAGCCGTGCACGTTTATTTAGGTGCTCCTTGTGTCTGCTTTCATACCTCAACAGAACTGAGTAGTTGCAACAGAGACCATACAGCCTGCAAAGCTGAAAACATTGACTGGCCATGTACAGAACAGTGCTTACCGAGCCCTCTTCTAGCAGGTAATGAGGATGTCATGAAATGGCAGAAAGGACAATAACTAACATATATCGAATACCTGCTTTGTGCAAGCACTTTGCTAAGCCCCTCTTTCCTCGGGCCATTTACTCCTTGCCACAGCTACACTTCTTGCCATTATATCCCCACTGTTTATAGGAGAACAGGAGACTCAGAGACACGAAGCAACTAGCTCAAGGGCACACAGCTAATACACGGCCCAAGCAGCAATTTAATTTCAGATCTGCTGGGCCAGAGCCAGCCTGAGCTGTTAGCCATTACGCAGACCCAGGACTCAGAATCTGATATGGTGAAGCCGATGTCCGCACCCTTTTTCTCCACATCATGTTGCTTCCAAAGTTGTGAGAGGTTCTACAGCCATTCTCGAGGGCCTTTATCTCTCTCACCGTCTGCCCATGCCCCCGCTCCCGGTCCTGCCCACACCTGCCATCTTCTGTGATCTGGGCTGTTCAGGGCTGGCCTCAGAGGCTCTGGTGAGGTCAGCCATTGTCAGTGTTTAGGATGGAAGGTGGAGAAGCCCAAACACAGGCCGAGCTATAGAAACCGCGGAGTGACAGGTGGTGGAGGCAGGGTGAGGGAAATGTGGTATCCTGGGGCTCTTACCAGCGGCCCACTTGCCAGGCACGGTTCATGGCCTAATTAGATAATGTCAAAGTTCCAGCCTTCCCCTCCTGATTTTTGGCCTGGCTTCCTCACTGAGGTTTGCTTAATTAATTGGTAGCAAGAAAAGTGCTGGATTTGGTGAGATTCATCTGTCGTGCAGCTTCCCCCCACCTTCCCATCCAACGTTGAAGAGGTTCATTAAATCCTCATGGCCATCAGTGGAAGCATGGGTCTAGGCAGGGTGCTGCCTCCATCCCAAGCCCTGCTGTGTAATGCCTGAGCCTCAGGGTTGGGAGCCTCCTGGGGTCATAGATTCAGTCATGGCCTCATTCATTCACTCATGGGAAGTCACCTCATCCCTGCTTATTCATGTCTTCTGTTAGTCAGTCATTCACTTTTAAGCTCACTCAAATCACAACCCTTTGGGAGGCCAAGGTGGGAGAATCGCTTGAGGTCAAGAGTTTGAGAACAGCCTGGGAAACAGATTAAAAAAAAAATAAAACCCCACTCATTCACTCATTTGCTCTTGCACAAAGTCCATCATTGGTTCACTCTACGAATTCATTCTTTCGTCACACGTTTGTTGTGAAGCAGCCCAGTGCAGCGGAGAGACCGGAGACTTCGAGAGTTGGGCAGTCTTGGGCTTCAACCCAGCCTCTCTATCTGTGAGCTCGGGTGTGTGACCCTGGGGAACTCTGCTTCTCAGAAGTGCAGTTTCTTGATCTGCAAAATGGGCTTAATAACATCTACCTTGTGTTCAGTAACGTGACGCTTGGCACACCGAATAAACGGGAGGCACTGAGTAAAGTAGCTATTATGGCTGTGGCAGGCGCGTAGGACGCTAATCATGGAGTTTTGAAAATGAATGGCAGGTTAGGGTCTGGTGAGAGGAGAGGGCTGGCATGTGGGAGGAGGACGTGCACAGGATGGAGAAGCTGGGCGGGCTGGAGCAGGAGTCCTCACGACCTTTCTGTTTTACAGGTGAGGAAGCTGAGCCTGCGTTCCCTCAGTCATGATTGTAGAGCTTGAATATAGACCCAAGTCTGGCTGGTTCTTTACTCCACCACCCTGGGAAGAGCTGGCCCTTCTGAGGCAGGGACCGTAGAGGGACAACTCCTTGGGAACTGGGTTCTTTGGGTTGGCCTGGGCAGGGAGCAGACATGGGGTGGAGGGGCAAAGCGTCAACACACAGCGAAGGGCTCTCCAGAAGTGTCTGCTGGGCCTTTCAAGGCTCCATTCTTTCTTTCTAGGACAGGCCTGTGGGAGACTGGTTCATCCAGGCTGCAGCCTCCCTGCATTGAGTTCTCCTAGATCAGCGAGCTTTAGGACGACGGTCCGCCTTCCCCGTCCTCATCAGATGATCACTCCTCATTCCCCAGCCCTGTGCTGGACTCTGGATAGCAGAGACAAGCAGATCTGCTCCTTCCCCCCGGGATGGCCAAATGGGGAGAGGCCCAACAGCACAGACAGTGGAGAGGGCTGTCCCACAGCCATCAGAGGCCCTTGGCAAGAGGCCCTACCTCTGCTGGGGTTGCTGGTGCAGGCAGCATGGAGGCAATGGACCAAGAAGGAGCTCCCAGGCAGGCCAGGGGAAAGCAGCCTGGATGACAGTAGAGGCAGAGAGACGCCACGAGTGGCAGGTGGGACTGTGAGGCTCTAAGTCTTTTAGAGTCTCTGTGCCCAGTGGATTGGGGGAGCTCTGAGAAGGAGGCGGTTTTCTATGGACCCCACTTGGGAGAGGACTGGAGGGAGAAGATGAGGGCCAACAAGAGAGTGAAGGCCCCAGAGCCATGCAGTCCAATGGGAGCAACAGACACAACTCTGTCAGGGTGGACTGTTCAGGGCAGTCTTCCTGGAGAACTGGAGCTGGCAAGGTAGACTGGCATTACCAAAGGGGAGGACTAAAGGGTGAGGAGGGAAGCTGAGAGGGGGCGAGGGAGCAAGCCACCTCTCTCCAAACCTCAGCTTCCTCTTCTGTAAAATGGACTCACACCTCCTCTGGGGGACTGCTGCAGCGATGAAATGGAACAGTATGGGTGGGGTTTGCAGCACGGTACCTGCATGGAGGAAGCACTCTGCCCGACTCTTTCCTCCTTCCCAGCCTGTCGGTGTCTCCACCTTTTCAGCCTGGCCTGGGGTAAACCCTGCATCGCCCCCTTTGAGACCTTGATCATGGCAGAGTTCCAGGTGTGCTGAGTGGCTAAGGGGAGGGTCAGGGCCTGGGGTTGGAGAAGACAGGTCAGAGTGGGCTTGGAGGGGTCTAGGGACTAGCGCTGGAATGGGGACTGTGGTCCAGGTGGGGGGCAGGGACCTACAGTTCTGCAGCCATGAGGGGTTGGGAGCACTCAAGGCTCAGGCTCCGATACCTCGGACAGCCTCCGGGACAGTTTTCGCAATTGCCTCCTCCAGCCTTACCACCAGAGACCATCTTGCTTTCAAAAGAGCATCCCTTTATTGCCTCCCCCTCCCTTTTGTTTATTTTTTCAAATAAGGAGTTGGTTCACCCTGTGCTGGAGCCAAGGGGAGAGTTTAATGAAAATCAATAGAGAAATTAAAGATGAGCTGGGAGAGGGGAGGAGGGCTTAATTTCAAGTCCAAGAAGAAAATCACCAAGGGCAAGGGATGGGGAACTGCTGCCTGTCTCCCCACCTCTCCCTCACCCCCGCCCTCCGGTTTCCTGGGGCTGCTTCTTGGTGCTGATGTGCCCTGACGTCTGAAGGCCTGAGCTGGATGAAAGAAGGAGACAGGAAGGCTTGGACTCAGCTCTTGAGATCCCAGAGACCCCTAAGCAGGAGGAAGTGGACTGCAAGGAGGGGCAGAGGGGAGGCTCTGCGTTCCAGCTGCCGTTTACAGGACTCTGTCTCCACTGCCTACTTCCTGTGCAACTGAGGATGGTCAGAAATAGGTCATGTCTGAAACAAAGCAAAATGAGACCTTTCACCAGTTTGTCTCACTCTTTTGCCCATCTCCTTCTCACTGCCATTTTGTAAGGGAGGCAGGGAGAGAGGGTCACCCCCTCCCATTTAACAGAAGAGCACTTTGAGGTTGGAAAGGATAGAGATGCTGGGAGAGACAGAGCCTGGGCTGAGAGCCCTGCTGTTTTGTTCCCAGTCATAGGTGTCTCCACCCACCCCCATTAGATGCAAGGGTAGTGTGCAGACCTCAGGTCAAGGCAGCTACTTCATCTTGCTAGAGTCAATTCTAATATATAAGTCAGGCTGGGTAGGGAGAGAGGGGCTGTGAAGGACAGGCAAGACATCTCTGCTTAATTTAGCTGGCTGCCCCTTCTTTACCTGGGAGGAGCTTCTAGGCAGAGGGAGAGAACGCTCTGAATGGTGGTCCCAGATGTCTCTCACCCCTCATTGGGGCTCAACCCACCTGGGCTTATCACACCCCCAGGCGCTGGCCTCCAACTCCCCTGGGAATGGGCTAAGAGAGCCCAGGGTTCCAGGGCAGCTGTCTGTGCTGTGACTGGCTGGCAGGCTAGACTAGGAGTGGGGACTGGCACTGCCATTCTGCCCAGCCCGTGACGGAGCCTGCCCGGGGGAATGTGGCCTGTTCACTTCCCCACAGGCCAAGGCTCCTGTCTGTCGGCCTTAAGGGTAGGGGTGGGGATGCTTAGGGGGCCAGGATGCCAAGCGGCAGGAACTAAACCAGCCGCTCTGCCCTGCTGCTCTCTCTCCTCTTCACCAGAATCTGGGTCGAGGTTATGGGCCAGTTCTGTCCAGACTGAAGGAAGGCCTTGCTGGCTCGGGGGCTGCTCCCTAACTGCCAGGTCCAGTCTGAATTTGGGGAAGGGGATGGGCCTGCCAGGCAATCTGGGTGCCTGAAGCGCAGCAGCAGGTTTGCCAGAGCAGCATTCTTCCTCAGAGACTTGGCGGGACCCCATGTGCTGTGCAACAGCGACCCCTGGTGGACAAGAGCGTCAGTGGCAGCTCCGCCAGCCGCCTGGGGCTGCCTTCTCTTGAAGCCGTGGAGGTTGCTGGGTTCTGGGTGGGTGGGTGTGTGTGTGTGTGTGTGTGTGTGTGTGTATGTGTGTGTGTGTGTCAGGGCTAGGGGTGTGTGTGTGTGTGTGTGTGTGTGTGTGTGTGTGTGTTGTGTTCTCATGCAAGTGAGGGGAAAATGATTTACAAATTCAGGGCAATGAGGGCTTCTTCCTATTGAACTAGCCTCCTCCAGAAGGATGATGATGTAGACAGATCTTGCAATCGAATGTCTCCAACTCTCGGACCTCCCCAGGGAGTCTGTCATGTGCCCTCCTAGAGCATAAATATCCCTGTGCCCCCTCAGTCTGGCACTGGAGATGCCCTCTGAGCAAGCTGCCTCCAGCACATTGCCCCCTTTGTAAACAAGCCTGGGTTCAATGCCCAACTCCACCACGTACTCTCCATGTGTGTGACCTTGCATCTCTCTGAGCTCCGTTTCATTGTAGGTAAAAGTGGAGTGATAATCCCTGCCTTCCAGGCTGTGATGATAACATGAGTCGATGCTCCATCTATGGGTTATTTTCCCCTTCCCATCAAGCTCCTCCATTCAGGTCCTTGGGGCTTCCTTGCCTCAGAACCTCTGCTTGTGCTGGGGTGCTCCGGCCAGAGGGCTTCTCCTCCACTGTTGATTGACATCTAGCTCCCAGATCTCCTTCTGGCCCATTCTCCCCTTTTCTTGATGCTCACACAATGCCGCTTCTGGAGCATGTCCTACACTGCCTGCCCTCCGAGCTCGGTCTGGGTTTCCCCACCAGGAGACACTCTCTTGTCCACCCCTTTTGCCCAGCAGGGAATTAGCTTGCACACACATGTGAACAGTGTTTGGTGTAGGACTGAATAAATACTGTTTGGAGAGTTCTGGTGCATTCTTCCTCATTGCGGATGAGAGGATAGAAACCCAGCGTGGTGAAGTGATGTGTGCACCCACATTCCCACGATCAGCTGCAAGGCTGAGACCAAAATGCACAATGTCTGACTTCACTCAAAACGGCCTGACAGGCCGCTGTGAGCAGTTTCAGACCCTGGGCTGGGGTGGGAGTGCGGAAATGCTAGCATTGTAAGGTCCCTTAGCAAGGACAAAATACCTACAAATTGTATGATATGTTGTATGGGATTTGCCCCGAGTCCCCTTTGGCACCACCTAGCGCTGATAATTTGCACAGCTGCTTCTCTCTCCCTGTCTCTAATTCCCAGGTTCTTAGGTCAGGGAGACTTAGGGAGGCTGATGGGCCAAGATGAACTCCATGAGTCAGCCTGAGATAAGCGAGATGAATGGAAGGCACCTGACACAGGTCATGCCTCCTGGGTAGAGTCTGCCAGGCTGGACCAGTGGAGGAGTCCTGGGGTTAGGCCTTCCTTTGCCACTGGCTTGCTAAGTGACCACTAGGAAGTTTCCTAATCCCTATGAGCCTTATGTTCTCCTTTGCTAGAAGCCCCTGTTCTGTTCATATCATGTGGCACAGGAGGCCGTTTTTTGAGATGTAGTGGGATGAACAGAAGTTGAAGGCATTGAGCTGGTTGGGCTGGGGATTCTGGTGTCTGTTCTCTGGGATTGGAGTGTGTTGAGGGGTGGTGCTCCTCCAGGAGTTGTTAGAAGAGAGCTGGGGACCTCTCTATCCCTGTGAATTCATAGATGGAGCCATTGTGTGTGTGTGTGTGTGTGTGTGTGTGTGTGTGTGTGTGTGGTGGGGTGAGAAGTGGGCTCTGCAGAGTGTAATGTTGGCCAATGTGCATTTCCTGGCTGGCTCCAAAGAATCCAGTGTCAGAGAGCAGAATATAAGTAAGAATTCAGATGAAAACAGGATACCGGTGCTGGGGAGAAGGGAAGCTGTGCCTGCAGGAAAGCGAGCGTGACCCAGGGCACAAGACAAGGTGCAGAGGTGGCAGTCTCAACCACCAGCACTGGCTTTTCTTTGGCTTCTGGAATATGGAGGGTGAAAGAAGAAAGGAGGTGGCTGGGGTAGGGTGGGGACTGAGAGGACACTAGAAGGTACAGGTTCGGGAGCAGAATTTGACGAGGGAGGATCCACTTCGAGCAGCCTGGCACTGACAGCATTGACAGCAAGCCGCCCTCAAAGCCAGACAGAGCATCCACCTCCCCCTGGTGGCAAGTGCTGGGTCCTCTGGTTGCCTACAGAGACAGACAGGGAGAGAGAAGGGTGATGAGAAAGAGGAAAGATTTTCAGAAGCACGAGAGAGGGAGGGAAGATGGAAAGACGTACACCCTGTTAATGAACACTTACAGTTTCTAAAGGCGTGTTTCATTCTCTCTTCGGGCAGCTTCAAAAATGCCCATCAAGTTATTGGTAGATTTGTGATAGCTGGACATGCAGTCCCCTGCTTGTGACCTACTCAGGTGTATAATCCTCTCTTATTATGGTTTTAATTTTTATTTTCCCAATGAGTAAGGATTGTGAACACTGTTTCTGTATCCTCCTTGGCCGTTTGATTATCATCTTTTGTGAATTGTAGGTCTGAGTTTTTTGCTCATTTAAAAACATTAAAGCCGGGCTCGGTGGCTCAGCTTGTAATCCTGCGCCTTGGGAGGCTGAGGTGAGTGGATTGCCTGAGCCCGTGGGTTCGAGACCCGCCTGGGCAAGCGAGACCTCATCTCTACAATAAATCAAAAAATTAGCCGGGCGTGGCAGCGCGTGCCTGTAGTTCCAGCTACTTGGAAGGCTGAGGCGGAAGGATCGCCGGAGCCCAGCAGGTCGAGGCTGCGGTGGCCGGGAGCGGCCACTGCACTCCAGTCTGGGCGACAGAGTGAGACTCC